>JXSR01S033113.1:45870-62097 GCA_000969725.1 Ophiothrix spiculata | reverse complement strand
TGTGGAACATGCACTGATCTAAAAAAGAGAAAAACAAAATAAGTAAACATGGAAGCATGTTGGGATTTCACAAAATACGCAAGTGCAACTTTTTTTTCGTCAATTTTGAAAAATGATTTTTAAACAAATGAGTGTTGTTAGAAAACGACAAAAGCTTTCATCAAATGGTGAAGTGGGTTTCGTGCACAAGTGTTTCTCGAAACAGAAACTTATTTTATGCAAAATAAAAGTATTCAAAATGGAGAGTTCTATCATGACAAAGTCTGGTCATCCATTGGGGGAACTTATTTTTTGGTGACCGTTTATCAGACGGATACAAAAGGAATGAAGATATTAAAAACGTGCAATACAGAACTCAAACGGGAAGATCTAGGGTCGTATACTGAAATTGCGATGTTTTGGCGAAAAGGGCGTCAACTTATTTATTTTATTTATAAAGTAATATATTGACGCCATTTTGTACTTGTTCGTAAAGGTTACAGTATAATCCAGAGACTTCAATCTTCATGTATGTCGAAAATCGTGATATTCTGACATGTGTATGTGGGCAAAAATTCAGTAAAAATGACATTCTTCCGTCTCACTCGTGAAAAAGGACTGCCCCCTTTAAGTTCCTTTTCTTTAGGAAGTCTGCTAAAATACATATAGACGCATTAATCATTGTTTAGTGCTTGTGAACCGTGAAAATCAGTAAAGAAGCATCATATAAATTGTGGAAACTTGCAGATCTCCGCTAACTTATAAAATGGGTTTGATGTAGGTTGGTAATAAGATTTGTTTTTCTTGCCTGCATTTTAAGCCAGTGGATTACCTGAGTATAACTCATAACACTCTTGTTGTGATATATTGTAAGAAAATAGAATGACTAAGTAGAAATTTACAGCCAAATCATGTTATCAAATCTCCTTTGACCAAATAACATCCTCCGTCATTAGAGTAGAGTACTATACAGGGTGTCCCACAAAAAACGCAACGAACTTTGAACTTTTATTTAGAGAGAAGAGAGCACAATGGTGAGCAAACGTTACAATAATATTATAGAGAAGATCATTGGCTTTTACAGGATTTTTGTTTTGTTTAATTTGGATCTCTGAATCAAAAGTTATTGCACATTATGTAAAGACCAGAAAAATCTAGATGGTCTGATTTATTAATCTGTAAAGATTCACATCTCTGGTGACGTCATTGGGCACACGTTGAATGGAAATGGCTAAAAACATCACCTGATTAGGAGAAGCATCCCTTGAACACATTTCATAACATAAGGATTCAATTTAATGATGATCTGCTGATATTAAGCAGGTTATTGCGTATGGTTTAGTCAACCTGTTGCGTCCCCTTGACGGGCCAAGATGAATCATTAACTTACTTGAGTTCTTAAACTCCTTTGTCTTCCGTTTTCTTCCATGGTTTCGGTTTAAGACTTTTCATTGGTTTACATCTGTCAGTAGAATTCTTTATTTTCACCTCTTTTGGTGGAAATTGTATCCTAAACTACCCGATTGTCGCACCAAAAGTAACAGAGTTAAGGAATATGAGAGTATCAGGAAGATCCGTACTTTAATTGAAATTGTTGACCTATTAACTTAAAATATCACTTAAAATATCACTTAATGTTAGGTACTGGTCAGGTTAGATTGGTTTGGATTGATTGTGGTCTAATTGGTTGCAGAATTCTCTTCATTTCAAGTTTGCATTTCCTTAGCTGGAAGTCTAAACTTACAAATCGGACCAAAGTAAATTTAAAGGGCTTTCTTAAATTCTTCATATCTTTGGACAGGAGTGGTAAAATGAAACGGGACAAAAAGCATGTTTTAGAGTACTTACTCCACTTTTAAAAAACATATATTACAATGGTATAATCTTTTGGCAACTATTTTTTAACATTTTTTATTTGCTCGTTGCATTAATATTGGGACAAGCTGTATGTGATACGTTTAGACTCAATGTTTATTTTCAGATGTTGCTTTCTAGAAAGTAGTCTTATGCAAATCGTGTCTTCAATCACATAATTTGTTGGCAAAGCAAGATTTTCCAAGAATATGTTGGGCCTTAACGTCTCGTTAATAGTTGGTTATCAATTGACTAATAATGCAAACAATATTTGCTTCTGTCATAAATTAGGCTAAAAGGTGGGTCTTCTGTATGTACTTATGTGAAATTCCGTTTGGAAATATCTAGTGAGTCAATAATAGAGATAAAAGAGCAATAGTTGAAATGGGCGCCATATTAAAAGAACAGAAATTAATTGCTTCTTCTTACTTTTTGAGATTTTGGCACCATATTGCTCATATTTTTCTTAAAAAGTTTAAAAAAAGAAGCAATCGGACCATGCTCCTTTAAAATAAGCATATTTTTGGAACGCCTTTATTAATTATTAAAACTATATATTACTATAATTTTATCTTTCGGCAACCATTTTAGAGAGAATGTAGCTTAAAAAGATACGTTTAGCTATAATTAGATACACTTTTATTGAGGCGTTTACAAAACATAATGGATACTTAAAGGATAATGACCGCGAAGCCACATATCATGTTATGCTCTAATTTTGAAATGAATGGCAAACTGATGAAAGTTTTTTTACTATTATTTATTTACTTTTTTTGAGCGTCAGTCTTTGTTGTTATATAAATAAATACTTTTTCATGAGTAGATAAGAGACTCGGTCATAATTACGGTTCTTCAACTCACTTTAACCCAGCGTCTAAGGTCAAGCTCTTCTGGATGATGCTCCTTAATGATCTTACAGGACTGGGTTGTCGGGACCTGTACACACGTCCTACGATTAGATACATGGGTAGCTAGATGTTATATTATTAAGGATATCAACGAGAAAAATAAAGTTTCTATTCCATTCGTTGTTATCACACATTTGAATTGTACTCAGTTTCCAAAATAAAATGACACCAAGATCACCTCTGTGGGTCAAACGGTTCCGGAGATATAGATATTTGTGTCCGGAAATTTTGACGCTATTTGTGCCACAAATAGGGGTAAATTGTGGAAAGTGACGATATAGGGAATCTAAGGGCGTGCAAAAATGACAACCAAACGAAGAAATTTATTTTTTTCAAATAATGTTCTTCTACTAGTGCCTGACAATAGCTAAAGCTCAAAAGAAGTTCCATATGGTGCTTTATATTGAAAATATCAGTCCAAGCTTGACGTTGTTCGTTCCTTTTCACCAAATGGACCCAACCTTTTTTCCAAAAAATGACTAAGTCCAGCTCATTAAATATGCATAATGCTGCACAGGCATAATTCAACACTGTCATTTGAATTTATGTTTATAATATAGTAACGCTACGCAAACTACATGACATAAAACTACATACCAGGCACATTCTGTCTATATGAACCAAATTATCGATGCTATGCTGATTCCATCCAGAGAGACGCAGTAAAATTAGCGTGGTTTGCCATGTCCAGGCTTACGATTACGGATTTGTATTGGTAGTCAATTGTACAGATCCGTATTTGACAACATATTTTGAATCGCAGTTTCCGGAGTGATTCACGCGTTGCTCAAAGCTATGAAATACCGTATACCATTCTAATTCTGACAATTGCGACGATACAAGACACTTTTTTCAAGTTCTCCTGTGTCATCCAAAAATTAAACACAAACTCAGAGATCATGAAAAAACGGGTACTTCCAGGGTTTGACCATCTGCTGTGAAGCACAAAAGGTCATTTCCCGAAAGTGTCCTTCATGAATGGAACAAAGGACCTATCTCCTTTAAAATGGATGGTCAATTATTACACAACGTGTTACGCAGCGGAATTGGGCATAAATTGGTGTTTCAATGGCGATCGCTGGTCCATATTTCACGCGAAGCTGATCTTTTATGAAAACATACGAACATCTAATCACCTGTAAATTGCATATTTTATATCGAAAGTAGGGAAAAAAAACCTCAATTATAAAGAACAAAGTCCAGTTTTTCAACAGTTACATTTTTAATCATTTTAACAATATAACGACCCTCAACGAAGAGTCTACAGTGCAGTCGCTTTAGTTGAAATTTCAACCCAGCACGGACTTTTGTACACTAAACTGACCTCCCTAATATTATCTATTGGTGGTAAAAGATAAGCTCTATTTTGTATAAGAATTTTATAAACTGTGTTATCTTGCCGAAATGTGAAAAATGACTGTGTTGTATATCTTGTATCCATTCTTTTTCGTAAAGGACACATTTAATACATAATCAATGGGGTTTTTTTTCCATTCTTTCTTTATTTATTTATTGTCTCATTCAAATAAGCATTGAACAAGTTGGTAGAGATCAGTAAATATATCTTGATATCCTCAAGAATACTTCTGTAATATTAAACAGCCACTTGCTACAACATGATAACTAAAGATTTTATATGAGTTTTCTTTCCTTATTCGAATTAGCAAGTTAGCAAATTAGCAAATATAAATCTTGATATGTCAAAAGTAGGTTTCGATATACATGTAGTTGAAAACATTACCAACATAGTATAGCTGAAGTTTTTACATGAGTAACGATTTCCACCGGATATAAGGTAAGAGTCCCTGCGAGCACTACCCCATCATTCACTGAAGCATTATGGACCAATTTCACCTTTCCTTGAACGCTACCTGCTAGCAAATAACCTTGTTCCTTCCAACAGCTTAACTTTTAAGACAACTTCTTAAATTCAGTGCAATTGGCATGTCATTCAATGTGCAGTTCAGAGTTTTATGAATTTTGTATTTAAGTATTCTAAAGCATTCGAACATTATTTGAATCTGACTCCAAATATCCTCATTCTTAATGGTAAATTGGCATTTAATTTCCTCTGTCTTAATGGTATACTATGCACGTACTCTGCCGTGCCCGAAGTCTTGTGATCATCCATTTCATCTGCTAACAATTATATTTCCCAATATCCGTCCCTTTTGCAAGAAGAATTGTGTCATTATAGCTTGTAGTAATATCCCAGAGTAATTTAATTTCCCTGTCTTAATCTTAATAAATTTGTACAATACAAAGTAGGCTAATTGGAGAATGTATTCAAAGAGGTTCCTATGTTCAGGAAAGTTGGGAGTAAAGTACTCCCAACTTTCCTGCTATGTTAAATTTTGGTCAACATGAGGATTTGTTTTTCAGATTTAGGTGCATCAGTGGTTTAAGCATATTTTGCGTAACAAATGACACATGCACTTAACCGGAAATTGTGTTCACGCTTATTTGTAGACACTTCAGGTGATTTTTTAATTATTGTTCAAATTCTTTCAAATGGTCTGTAAATGAACTAAGAAATCCAAAACCGTTTGAATTTTTCAAATCCGACCTCCCGTTGTAAAGTAATGGTTTTTTATATCGCAATTTTTATCAATTTTGGAGAACGCAGGTCAACGGTCAAATCTTTTATTTTCTTTATTTTAGCCTTCAAAGGTCGCGGCACCAATCACAAACCCACCGCCATAAATATTTCCATTGTCAGTAGAGAAATTTTGCACAAACGAATCTATAAATTGCACCCACACTGCGCATTTTTATTTCGACTTTTCTGTGGGGAACTTTTTTTTAGAACGTTAATGATGATACTGGCGGCAGGTCACGTGACATAGCTAGCGCGTGATAGGGCATAGCCGCCTCCTGCTAAATGGATTATCTTCCACCTGGAACAAAACTGCATTCGTTCATCTCGAAACAGCCGTAAATACAACGAACTTTTTGACACTCCTAAATGAAATACATGCAAAGGGTGTGATTCTGCAACTCGCAGATTCATATTATCTTCATATATTTACTTCAGAACATCTCAAAAATTTTATTTGAGGAATTTGAATGCATGTTTCTGAGGACCAAGACGTTGCATTTACGGCAGGTTAGATATGAACCGTCACAATTACGCACCTGTGATTGTCACACTTATAGTTTTTAACTTGTTTGTTTCACGGGGGTAGCTGATATTTGTATCTGGGTAACCACTTGCGTGCTAAAGTTTCTTATGATGGCCATATGAGACCAAAAATTGACCAAAATGAGTGAAATAATCTTATCTGAGACCATAACGTTACTATATCTGTTTGAATGGATACCCTACCCGGGGCCATATCAGTTCAAAAGAATACCCTGTCTAAAATCATACGAAAGTGTGACCATACAGTTATTACCAAACTTATTACATAATCTTAACTGAAATCCATTTAAAAAAATTTAAGATGGAACACTTTTGCCCTATCTGAGGATGAAAAGCCATACTCGATACCCTATTGTAACTCTATGCAGAGCAACAACTGGATTCTGATACCCTATTGGCTACATTGCAAGTCTCGAGACCCGTCTAGATCTCATATAGGCCTATGTTATGGCACGCGGGTGGTTACCCGGTCAAAATACACTTCCTCCTCCCACCCCCCACCCCCACGTTTGTTTTAATTTATTGTACTTTTCTGTGTCCGTGTAAATTGTCATGAAGGCCGTGCACAATTGGGCGTCTCAGGTAGCAAACAAATTGTAAACACTATACGTTGGGCGGAATTGCAAGAGAAAACAGGCGCATTTTTTTCACCAAACTTTTGCCTCTCGTTGTTTAATAACATTTTTTTACACAGACATATTTAAAAAATTCTTGAATATGTATGGATGTGCATATAACTTGTAGACATCTGAAATTTTCTATTCTTCACATTCAAAAAAATTCGACAACTTTTTAAAAATCAATAACTCTGCAATAACACATAAGAATTTTTTCCTACATACTAGTGGTTGTGCTCTGGCAAAATCTTCTTCCCGATAACATATTTTCGCTTGACAGGTGTAAATCATATTGCGAGTAAATCAGAAAAACTCTAGAAAAATTATCTAGAAACACTCTATTTAAGCGTCAAAGCAAAACATCAAAGCCCGGTTTGAGTCACGCCCGCTTGAATGTGAGCTAATGTGTAAGTAGGTCAGCGGTGTGAAATATCAACGTTAACCGCCCAGTTACTGGGTAAGTAAAGTATCTATTATTTGGTGACATTTCAAATGTGCTCCGCTCAAAATATATTATGTAGGGAGTGTGGTTTCGGAGATAAAGGCAAACAATCGATCAGAGGTAACGAGGGGTCAAACTTTCAACAATATTCGATTTGCATGATGAGTTGTACATTGAATATATTTGTATGTATACATTTATTGAATTACAAATCTTTACGTCTGATATCATGACACACTTTGAAATTTTGACATAATTCTACAGAAGAAGTTCCTATGTATAAATTATTGATTTTTGATTTACAGAAAGTCAATAATAGATACAAGCTGAAATTATGTCTTTCACCAGATCACAGAGACTTAAAAGTGAATAACTTCAAAGCCACATATCATGTAACAAGCAAGTTTGAAAATGAAGGTCAAAATGAAACTCAAATTGATGAAAGTTCAGTTTCCGATTTAGGAGAGTCAATGCTTGGTTTGTTTCATAAATAATAAACATAAGTGCGTAAGGGACAAGAAAACACTTAAGGTTTTTAACCTCACTGTCGCGAAGCGTCTAAGGTCAAGATCTTAAAAATGATGTTATCAATTTCCTCACTGATCTGGTGGGACATTAGGTTGTCTTGATCTAAATACCTGTCTTACGATTACGTAGAGACATTTAGCATGTTATCTTTTGGTTGAAGATAATCTTAAATTTCATGAATTTGGTACGTTTTCAAATTCATGATTGCTTTACTATATTCTGTTTTCTTTTTCTTAGTAGCCGCATTTAACTTGATCTAATTTTTTCTTTCCTTATTCATATTAGCAAGTTGATAGAAACAAGCATTTTATCTCGGCATCTTCAAAACATTTTTATAAATTTAACAAACAACAATACATAAATGATAACTGACATGAGTAACAATTTCCACCCGGACATAAGGCAAAGATCCCTGCGAGCAATACCTTTTACATTCACTGAAGCATTATGGACCAAATTTCACCTTAACTTGAACTAGCAAATTACCTAGTTCCTTCCAACAGCTTGACTTTTAAGACAACGTCTTAAATTCAGAAATAACAAAAGAAATATTTTATTGTGTCCTTCACGAGACCTTAGAGACTTGAAAGTTAATAATCTCAAAAAATTAAATGTATCATGAAACAAACAAAGTTTTAAATGAAGGTCAATCAAAATGAAACTCAAATTGATGAAAGTTCAGTTTCCGATTTAGGAGAGTCAATGCTTGGTTTGTTGATACATAAATAATAAATATGAGTGCGTAAGGGACAAGATAACACTTAAGGTTTTTCAACTCACTGTCACAAAGCGTCTAAGGTCAAGATCTTCAAAATGATGTTATCAATTTCCTCACTGATCTAGTGGGACATTAGGTTGTCTTGATCTAAATACCTGTCTTACGATTACGTAGAGACATTTAGCATGAGCAGATGTTACGTTATCTTTTGGTTATAGATAATCTTAAATGTCATGAATTGGGTACGTTTTTCTTCTTGCTTAAAGTAATGATTGCTTTATAATATGTTGTTTTCTTTTTCTTAATAGCCGCATTTAACTTGATCTAAATTCTTTTTTCTTATTCGTATTATCAAGTTATTAGAAACCAGCAATTTAATCTCTGCATCTTCAAAACATTTTCTATAAATGTAGCAAACAACAGTGCATAAAGAATAACTAACGATTTGACATGAGTAACAATTTCTACCCGGAAGGCAAAGATCCCTGCGAGCAATACCTTTTACATTCACTGAAGCACTCGCTGAAGCATTATAAGACCCATTTTACCTTTCCTTGAACGCTACCTGCTAGCAAATTGCCAAGTTCCTTCCACCAGCTTTACTTTTAAGACAACGTCTTAAATTCAGTGCAATAGGCATGTCATTATATGTGCAGATTTTCATGAATTTTGTATTTAAGTATTCTAAAGCATTGGAACATTAATTGATTCTTACTCCAAATATCCTCATTCTTAATGGTAAATTGGCATTTAATTTCCTCTGTCTTAATGGTATACTGTGCACGTACTCTGCCCTGCCCGAAGTCTTGTGATCATCCATTTCATCTGCTAACAATTAAATTTCCCAATATCCGTCCCTTTTGCAAGAAGAACTGTGTCATTATAGCTTGTAGTAATTATCCTAGAACTAATTCAATTTCCCTGTCTTAATCTCTAATAAGTCTTTATAAATTTGTACAAAGTAGGTTAATACAAATTGGAGAGTGTAGTCAAAGAAGTTCCTATGTTACATTTTGGTCTTTGGTCAACATGATGATTTTTTTCAGATTTAGGTGCATCAGTAGTTTAAGCATTTTTGCGTAACAAATGACACACTCACTTAACCGGAAATGGTGTTCACGCTTAGTGAATATTTGATGACATTTCAAATGTGTGCCAAATATGTTAAGTTACATATCGAATTAATCTTTATGTTGCAAGGATACCAAATATGTAGGCATTATGGTTTCGGAGATAAAGACAAACAATCGATCAGAGGTCAGGAGGGGTCAAATTTTCAACAATATTCAATTTGCATGAATGACATGTCAAATTGTTTCCTATGAGTTGTACATTGAATATATTTGTATGTATACATTTATTGCATTAAAAATCTTTACGTCTGATATCATGACACACTTTGAAATGTTGACATAATTCTACAGCAAGAAGTTCCTATGCGTAAATTATTGATTTTTGATTACAGAAAGTCAATAATAGATATACAAGCTTAAATAATGTCTTTCACCAGATCATAGAGACTTAAAAGTTAATAACCTCAAAGCCACGTATCATGAAACAAATACAGTTTGAAATGAAGGTCAAAATGAAACTCAAATTGATGAAAGTTCTGTTTCCGATTTAGGAGAATCAATGTTTGTTGTTACATAAATAATATACATGAGTACGTAAGGGACCAGATACCGTAACACTTAAGGTTTTTCAACTCACTGTCGCGAAGCGTCTAAGGTCAAGATCTTCAAAATGATGTTATCAATTTCGTCACTGATCTAGTGGGACATTAGGCTGTCTTGATCTATATACCTGTCTAACGATTACGTAGAGACATTTAGCATATGCAGATGTTATGTTATCTTTTGGTTGTAGATAATCTTAAATTTCGTGAATTTGGTACGTTTTTCTTCTTTCGTTAAATATAAATTCATGATTGCTTTACTATATTTTGTTTTCTTTTTCTCAGTAGCCGCATTTAACTTGATCTAAAATTTTTCTGTCCTTATTCGTATTAGCAAGTTGTTAGGAACAAGCAATTTTATCTCGGCATATTCAGAACATTTTTATAAATTTAACAAACAACAATGCATAAATGATAACTGACATGAGTAACAATTTCCACCCGGACATAAGGCAAAGATCCCTGCGAGCAATACCTTTTACATTCACTAAAGCATTATGGACCAATTTCACCTTAGCTTGAACGCTACCTGCTAGCAAATTACCAAGTTCCTTCCAACAGCTTGACTTTTAAGACATTTTCTTAAATACAGTGCAATAGGCATGTCATTCAATGTGCAGTTTCATGAATTTTGTATTTAAGTATTCTAAAGCATTGGGACATTAATTGATTCTTACTCCAAATATCCTCATTCTTAATGGTAAATTGGCATTTAGTTTCCTCTGTCTTAATGGTAAACTGAAAACGTACTCTGCCGTGCCTGAAGTCTTGTGATCCTCCATTTCATCTGTTAACAATTATATTTTCCCAATATCCGTCCCTTTATACGATTAAACATGATGTCTTTATTAACACTGCCTCATTATTGCAAGAAGAATTGTGTCATTATAGCTTTTAGTAATATCCTAGAACTAATTTAATTTCCCTGTCTTAATAAGTCTTTATAAATGTGTACAACATAGGCTAATACAAATTGGAGAGTGTAGTCAAAGAGGTTCTTATGTTACAATTTGGTCAATATGGGGATTTTTTTTTTCAGATTTAGGTGCTGCATCGATGGTTTAAGCATTTTTTACGTAACCAAATCAATGATACACTTACTTAACCGGAAATGGTGTTCACGCTTAGTTAATATTTGGTGACATTTTCAATGTGCTCCAAATATGTTAAGTAACATATCGAATTAATCGTTATGTTGCAAGGATACTAAATAATATAGGGAGTAAAGGCAAACAATCGATCAGGGGTCACGAAGGTCAAATTTTCAACAATACTCGATTTGCATGAATGATATGTTAAATCGTTTGTTATGAGCTGCACATTCAAAATATATACATTTATTGAATTAAACATCTTTACGTCTAATATCATGACACACTTTTTAAAATGTTGACTTAATTCTACAGCAAGAAGTTCCTATGTGTAAATTATTGATTTTTTGATTACAGAAAGCCAATAATAGATATAATTTGAAATTGCTCACTGATTTTCATAGTTTGCATGGTAGGATTACCTTGAAAGTTTCAACACGATACCAACTTAACAAAATACAACATAATTCCAAAACTGGGGTCAAATCAAATTTGACCTAAAAATCACGTTTTGACCCATTTTTGTTGTTGTCCCCTTACAAGTACATGAGAAAATTGATCACATTCGGAGTTCCATTTCACACCCAACAAGATTACCTGTCATATCTGACCAAAAGCAACATAAGTTTCCAGATATTTTCATCATAAATTGACCTCTACATAAAAAGGTGGTAACAATGCTTTTATTTCAACTATATGAGCAACCGTGTGTTTATTCAAAACCAAAATAATATTATAGACGAACTACGTATCTGGAATTGGAAGTAAGCTGAAGTAGTATAATCCAACAAAGAAATGAAATATATCGAGAATTAACAAACGAAAAACAGTAGAAATTAAACAAATTCTTCAAGTTATTATTTGACATTTGAAAAACGATACAAGTAGTAATTAGTACCAAGTAGAATAAGCAAAATTTGAAAGATTTCAAAAATCTATACGCGTCAGCACCAAATAAATGTGAAAGGACCTTTATCTACTACACAACAGAGAAATGAAATAGTTTACTTCTCACAAAATCTGGTATTCTGAGATAACCTGGAAAAGGGGCTCCAATTAAAACTCCCATCTGTAAATCTGATCGCCTGTCATATAAAGGTAGTCATATTTCACTATTCCTTGTTTAAGATGACGTGACATGAATATGGTTGTACATAAACACTATCGCTGTATCACACAAGGGCTTGATAGATGCTTACTCCATCTGTACTTCCTCTCTTTATAATTGAGAGCTTGGAGGTACCTGCACAATCCAATCACTTAATTCTATTTCAGGGGATATTCTAACCTCATAGTAATTTACCTTAGGAACCAACATATGAGGGATCAGGTACTCTGGAGGGGCACTCGTTGTATGAAACTGTTTGAACGTTAAACACATTCGCTCAATCGATAGATATTCTAATATTTCCGCTTAGAAGAAGAGCGAACATATCTAAGTATCCATCGAATTGCCAGAATATTGCTTAGGATGTGTTTACACCGTAACGACTCGTCGTCGACGAAAGGTAACAAACTTGAAAATCAATCAAGATTTGCTGACGAATAATAAAGACCTCACCATGCTCACCGACACCTCGACGACAAGGGAAGGATGGTAGCGATCTTGGCTGCCGTAAAGGAACGACGGCTGACGACGGTCATGGAGTGTTGCAGTGGCCAATGAAATCTGAACGACACAGAAAAAAATGGGCAAATATGCATCCCTACCAACTGTTGGGCACCGTAGGGTACACACTGTTGCAAAAATGTTGTATCGCATTGGCCTAACAAATATTTTGTAACTTCTGTCTGATTTTAGAAAGGTGCATTAACAAATCATGTTCCAAAGCGCTTTGGGTCTTGCCTTCTTGATTAATTCGAGTTGTGTCCATGGTCCAAGTTGCATGCCTTCTACACACGACTCTGTCTGTACTGTATCGCGGTCGTTACATCACCCTTCCCGGGCCAGTTGAGTACATGTCACAAAGGTTTCATTGCACCTGAAGCTACCAGACGGAGCAGCTTTCACCGCCAGACATTTTAGGGACCTAAACAACACGTCCTGGGACACGCAGGTTTCTACATGGTACTCACATATAACCTCCCTGGGAGGAAATACTCCAGATGGAACCTAATTAAGCAGGTGTATAGCGATGAAAGAGACGTGGTATACAGCAGGATGTTGCAAATGTATGCAAAATAAAATATCAACATCATGACACGGCTTACGTCATTCTACAAACAAAACCGTTGGTTTAGTTGTCAGTATTTTAATTTTGAAAGAATGCAAGCAAAATATACACTCTTTGAGCCTAACTTATATATACGTTTGACTTATCTCTGAACAACACTAATCATATGACTTTTAATGTCCCAAAGTTTAATTGTAAAGGTAATTATGTCATATGAATTGATTCATCTAGTAAAATCTTGAGTTTTACTAACATTCTTTAGCTTTTGATATTTCGGTTAGAGGTCTTGATCACAAGTGACATTCACTGCTATTTTTCCAGTTTTATTGTACCTGGCGGTTTGGTAGTCTCTTTCACAGGAATTTTTGATTTAGCGAGCAGTGGATTGTATATGTGATCTAAAGAAAATACCCCCTCGTCGCGGTTAATGACTTCTTAGCCCCGTTGTCTGTTTTGAGGGTCTCCCTTCTATCATGTCTATTTGAGAGGCCATTTGTCGGTGTGTGTGGGTTTTTTTTTCAGTCTTTTAATGGTTCTTAGTCCCGAGCAACCTGCCTGTTTCTATCACGTCAGATGGTAAAGTGTTATCAAACCTTTTACATTAGACTTCGTATACCACCTCACTACTATATCAAAAGTATATTTTTCTTATCTCTGAGATGTACCAAGCGAGAATAGAGAGTATATCCTGGAAACGAATATTCAATATTGAACTTAATTTTGACTTTTGGACTAAACATGTATATACCTTTCGATGTGGCGCGTCATATAAATACTCTCTTCCCAATCAACGCATTGGCATGTAATTTGAGTAAATTTAGATACAAGTCGATTTCAGCCAGGACTCCTTAGACGTGTTAGGTACAATTCGAAACTCTGATATGAAATGGGCTATTCCAGAAAAAAAATTGCCCTCCCCCATAGAGGAGGTAAACTGTCTTCATTCAAAAAGTCTGAAATTCCATCAAGAATTTTATTAATTTTTCATGGAATTCCAGAGCCATGAGCCAGTTTCTTTGAAAAATGTTGGATTTTTGGTGACTCTGAAGATAATTTTCTGGAAAACAGGGAAATTTGTTTAAAAAACTCCGGAATTCCAAGGCCCGCTGTTGTCGTAAAAATCTGGAATTCCAATATCCTCTATGGGGCGGGGGTGGGCACAAATTATCTGGAATAGCCCAATATGTGTAATTGATGGATTCCTGGAGCGGACTTGTTCTACACAGATTGATATATCCCCTGGTACTTATATGGGTTATATCAAATTATCTGTTGATAAATGAATTACTGGCAGACAATTTCCTATAAGAATTAACTAACCATTTATAATTTTGATATTGAGTGCATTGATTGGCAGTTACTGCCAATATACAATAGCCTTTTAAACGTTGAAAAGACTGTGTGATCATTGATCAATCAGTCAATCAATGATACACTGTAGTTGCATGTCATGCATACCCCATGAAGGAGTCTATTCATACAGGGGACCAACGGCTTTACGTGACTTCCGAACCACGGAGCAAGTAGAGTAAAGTGTCTTGCTCAAGGGAACAAGGAGACGAAAACCGCCCGGCCCGGGGCTCGAACTCACAACCTCTGTATTACGAGACCCGTGCTCTAACCGCTCGGCCACGCTGATGGCGAAGACTACACGAGCAAATTGTGACTCTCTTTGTTGCACCCTTCATTACTCTTATAATTTACTTCTCTGCTGGTACATATTACTGCTACCATTGCTACTTTGTTCCCGCGCGGCCAAGAATTGTTGAATTGGCCTCCCAGGTTTACCGAAGGCCCCGTAGCATCAAAAATTGAAGATGGTTTACATATCGGTTGGTTTTTTCCTAAAATGACATTGTTAACTAATTTTGCCTTTAAGTTAAAATTGATCACCAAAATATGCTTTTAAGGTTGGGGTCAACCCATCAATTTAAGATTGGCTTTAACTCTGTAACTCACAAACTAAACTTTGAATTCAAATCTAGAAACAGAATTACCTGCTGAAAATGATGGCGATGTTGAATTTCGACACCGTACGATTTCGGCCCTAGGGCCAAAATATGCATTTTTGACGCCAAAAATTACTGGAAAGCCTAACCAAAATTTGCTTTGGTGAAATTTGGAACTAAAGTACTTTTTAGAATCGATAAACCAATGTCCAGGTTAGGTTTTTTCAAAATTTTGATTAAATCATATTTTTGAAATATTGGCAAAGATATGTCAAACATAGCCATTCTTGTAATTTTTGTGGCATAAAAGACTGAAAGAATGTTCATTATCGGTCAATAAAGTATTAGTTATGTACAGATTTTGTTAAAATAAAATGTGTCATGGTATAATGATGCGCGTGACTTCAATTTAATGTACTCTTTAAACTTGTTATAAATGGATCTCCCTATATCATGATAATGAAGTTGACGCCACAATTTGACATTTATGTTTGAAAATGAATGAAATTGTCAATGATGGAAGGATATGTCGACTCCTCTGATGAGATGAATCATCACATCATCATTAACATGGAACATCAATTTAGGAGGAAATGATTGTCACGCGAAGATATTGTACAGAATTTGAAGCGTCAAGATCTGCATCATGGCCGGTACGTCCAATTTTTCAAGCCATCTGTATTTATAAAGAACGATCATTCTTGTGCACTACGGTATTGTTAAAGTTATTGTTAAATTTTGGCATCAAAACTCAGTATTAATATGTAGTTTATCTCGGACTAAGGGACTCTTCTTTTGAAACACGGAATGAGTTTCAAAAGAATAGCCCCTTAGTTCTGAAGCATATACTTAATCTTATATTTCATGAATTGAAATTTACTTTTCTCTTTTTACCTTATATCTTACAATAATCAAGAAATGGTTTTTAAGATATGCATTCTCTTTTGCTATATGGCATTCAATTCAACTAAATTTTCTGTGTCATATGTTAAACATGAACTATGTTTAGAATTTAGAAAGGGTCATACATTAACATACATACGATATATATCTAAAGTTGGGAGATAGACGAACTATCTAGTTCGTCTATCTCCCAACTTTAGATATATATTGTATATTAGATAGATGGTTGCAGCAGGAATGCTCCTGA
>JXSR01S033113.1:28118-39737 GCA_000969725.1 Ophiothrix spiculata | reverse complement strand
TTCAACGTGCTTATCAGTTCCTCCTGCTGCTTTTCTGAAGCTTTTCTGAAGTTCATCAGTTACCTCGAAGTCCATCTTAGACTGCATGTCTGATTTCAGCCTATCAGCTTCTAAGTCCATGAACCTTTGGGTATCCAATGCAATTCTAATCGCTAAGCCCAGCAGGTTTAGATTAAAATAAGGCAGATCTGATTTCAGAGTCTAAAATAGCGTTTCTAAAATACGAAACACTGAGATGCTCTATACCTGTCAGGATATGCTTGTTGCAAAAGTTCGCTAATTGCCTCTCCCAGTTCTTGTATTGAATCACCAATGCCTTGTTTTTTTTGTAATCAATACTGAGAAAATTATCTGCAAGCTTCCCAGTCCCATATCTCCTTTCCATGGCTCAGTTCTTTGATTGTCAAACTTCTTTCGTTTCCTCGACTGTCCTGCGATTTAGGATTCAGGACTTTACATGCAGATGGACTTAAACTACATGCAAGAACCAGTGCTGCTTCTTCATCAGAATATTTACGAGTTGATACAGAGCGCGACGTAAACATGGGCAAATAACCTGTGTAATTTCCAGAATCCATAATTTCATATCAAAAGGCAATCACAACATTCTCATTAGTATGCATCGGCAATAATCACATTTGCATGGTTTCTTCTCTTTAGTGTGTGCTCTTTGTAAAAATCAAAATAATTTCTCATTAGTGTGAATTCCTTGATAACAGTTTATTATTTTATGATTTCCCTTTAGTATGAGTTCTATAACAATGAGGTAAATCCCACCGCTAGCCACCAATGTAACGTGAACGTAAACCGAGCGGTGATGAAAACATAGATAAGTTCGGCTGATGGAAGCCTTATTAGTGTAACTTATCTGTTGCCATGGTAATAGTAAACACACTTAGCACCAGTCATATATTTCTAATTATTAATCTTCAACATCCAGTAAACAATATCTAAACAATAACTCGTATTTACATTTGCATGGGCGTGACTGCTTATATCAAACATCTGTGATGAGTCTCTACATGTAGTACATCTAGACAGTCGGTTACAATGGAAGCTTAGACGAACTTGTCCTCAATAGTGCATCTATAGCAGCCCAGGATGTTCCTCAAATTACACATTATTAACATAAACATATTACAATCCTGCAAACTCTTCAAATCCACACAAGAACACCACGAAATCCACACAGGATTGCGTACGGCGAAACAACACGAACTCAAGTCCCACAACACTAAAAATGTCACTATGTTTTTTTGTAAAGACACACAACACTAATTAATGCTAAAACCCAATAGGTGGATTTTTTAGTGTGGTCAAAATAAGCATCCCTAGCCATTGTCAAGAACAAGGCTAGTTTACAGATTGCCACACCAAGGGAAAATATGCAGCCTTAGTACAATAACTACAGATATATTTTATGTTTAGTATAGGCCTATATTTTCTGTGGTGTCAAATTGTCTTTTTGCTAATAATTTACAGAACTTCCCCGTTTTTTCCACATATTTACGGTAAAATCCCGTAAAAATTTACATTTCATCCGTAAATATTTTCTTACGGGAATTCACCGTTAAAGAATACCGGTTTTCTAAATGAATCATTTTAGTTTATGCCATTTTCATAAAAAACATTTATTAGTTCGGCAATTGGAGATGAAGTTATGTCAGCACGTACATTTTGGAAAGTTCTGATTTAAGACCCTAGATTATTTACAGGAGACTGTGTCCTGAAGTCTACTAACTCGCATGTTGATGAAAACGTTGCACACTTTATCAATCTAATGCTAGGACCAGCGCTCGAATTAAGGAAAAAAACATGGTTGTCCGACGGACAGCCAGGTTGTAATTTTTGGTTGTCCGTCAGGAATTTGGTTGTCCGTCAGTCGCGGCGCTACGCGCCAGACTCAAGAATTTTTTTGACGTAGCTTTAAAACTGACAAGCATAAAAAAGGTCTCCCAAACGCACAGCAAATTGATAAAATGTCATATGTTTTACGGCGATCATCAGGGAATTGAAGAAAAATGCTCAAAAATTGTTGAAATTTTATTGAAGGTTCTAGTTTTGAAATAAATCTGCTAAAAAGTATGCCTAAGTTTATTTGACTTTGAAAAATTATGGTTGTCCGCCGGACAACCACAGCATAAATTTAGGTTGTCCGGCGCTAGATTTGGTTGTCTCGGACAACCGGACAACCCTAATTTCGAGCGCTGGCTAGGACTGTTGTATAAAATGAGTTTGACAATGAACTTATGATGTTTTCATCACTGACTGGTGTCATGAGAGGTTGTGGTTGAATTAAGTGGTTTACTTCCTTCTGCTATGTCTTCGACTGATTTTACCTGATACTGTCTAAATCTGTCGAAGGAGATGGAAACCTGAACAAGAGTTCAAAGTAGAGTTCGTTCATGTACGCTGACAGGTAGTAACAACATAAGACATTGGAGTTACTGGTATACCTACATATGCGTAGCCAGGATTGCGTACCCCGGGGTGCGCATTAAATCCTAGTCCAAAACGACGACGGATCAGGGGCCCCTAGAGGCACCTGCCTATATTGGACGGGTCGCCAGATGTATTTAGTAGTAATTAGGACTACTCTGCCTTTTTCCCGCTGTTTGTCCACTGTTTTTATCTCTTTTTTCTTTATCCCGTTTTTTCTTTGTTGTAGACCCCGGGGTGCGCACGCCCCTTCCGCACCCCCTGGCTACGGTCCTATCTAAATAGCAACCAACAATTTTCAAACCTCTCATACAATATAACAAATCGATACCTTGTATTCATACCAAGCCACTTGATGGCATGTTAAGGACACTGTTCGTCGAGAATTTAGTGATAGGATTATTTTATATTCACTGCAATATTTTGCCCGTTTATATGTACATGACACACTATCTTACATTTTAGCATACATAACGAGTAGCGTAATTATTAGCCTTGTGTTTGATTTCGCTGACAAAAAAATTCTTAAAATTGGCGATAACAATTTTTTTCAAATTCGGTTACATTTTAACGACGTTTGGTCAAAAAGATCAAAATTTTGTCCAGTTCGAATCATCCGATCGTTTCAAATTTTGCAAGTTCATATTATGAAATTACAAATGATAATTTAGTAGGCAACAGTAATTTTTCTTTGAAATGATTTGAACGTGTAGTGTAACAAACGATTAATCTGAGTATGCCGACTCAACAGAAAAAATCCCTTTGCCTGTCACCAGATCAATTACATAATTATATTCTAGTTTTTTGATTGGTCGATGTTAGATTAATTCTGAGTGAATAAATAAAATACAATATCATAAACAGCATCTGCACCGAATTAGAAATAATCTTATCTTTATGATACTGATCATTTTTACGGTCATCATTAAATGTTCTAGGCTAGACGATATGTAAACTAATAACCTAGTCAAAATATCCGGGCAGGAATCAGCCAAAATGCAAAAGTCCACCAAAGGACGATGACGCATTGATAGCCAATATATATAGTGTACAAGTAAGACTTGTGACCTGCTCTTCGTGTCCTTGAAACTCTTCGTTCTCCTCGGGTAATTGTTATAAAAACGAACCAAGAGATTTGGATCAGACTTTAAGGTTCATTTTTTTTTAAATTGAAAGATAAAATATTAATGTAACTTTTTATCTGGCATTTCTCATGTATTGTAAATGAAGGAAAGAAACGGTTTTTATAGCTGTTCTAGAGCTGCTTGAAGTCAATGACCTTGAAAACACCATATTTGATGTGACAATCTTATAAAACGGCTAAATCTTTCTACTTTATTATTTGCGGAAAGGTCAGAGTATTCCATGGAATTTATCTTTCATCAATAGGAAATGCAAAGTTATCTCCACTTTGGCAGAATGGAACTAGAGCCTATCCATTAGCTTTCCCTATGTCAATCTGTCTTTCCGACCTCTGTTGGGAAGGCTAAATTTATTCCAACTTCTGACCGATAACAAGCCACAGGTTAACAACGGGGTTCTTTAATAGTTGCATCCAATTTTTTCCAAAGTAGGCTTCAAATTCTAAAAATACATGTACATTTAATTACTATTGGAGAATTTCCAAATTGAGGTCTTACGAATTGGCTTTTTTCCCTTAATAAAATACTATTAAAACTAAGAATTAGAAAATGGGCAAAAATTAGTGGACCTCTAGAACTGAAGTGATTTTGAAAAGGGTGTCATGGGAAGCGGAAGTGAGGATGGAAAGGGGATCTTAGAGACCGCACATACCTGTAACTTACGTAATTGTGAGCGCCCCAGGTTTTTCCTCTACACAACTATATATATAAAACTATTATGCCGTGTCAGGTGTCAGACCAATTTAATTATTTACAAAATGTATATCTAAATATTTTGAACAGTTTGGCACATGGTTGATACCACGAGACCGACACAGCTCTCACAACAGCTTTCAAGGAAACCCGTGAAGAATTGTTTTCTGAACAAATAGCCAGTATACTCACATATAAATGATTACTAAGTCTCTTTAAGGCATGTATGCTCCAAACTTCCTTTAAGTATTTGTGAAGAGTCCCCGGTGGTCAAAATGTCTTTGTTGTTTTCTTCCCGTCTACACTTATCCCATAGGAGTGGGTTTTGTAAAACGTATTAAAGTCTTAGTGACCACACCGTCACGGCATTCATACTAAGAAACAATGACAAATATTACAACTCAATTCAACTCTTTTAACGCCCAAATATGATTAAATCAATCTGTCTTGGGTGTTTTACTTCCCATACCAGACGTTAGTAAAAGTAACGTATTGATATTTTAAGACATGTTGAAATTGTAAATTTATTTACTTTATTATGTGTGTAAAATGTAGTTATATATAATGTTTAAAAATACCACCAGCTTACATTTGTGTTTGTGTTTTCTCTGCAGGGAGTGTGGTGGGAATCAACGCAGCAATTCCAAAATGGATATACAGAGAATCGTCTGCCCATGGATATGGACAATACTGTTTTTAACTATTTTTGAAACAACTAATTTCGTTTATGGAGGACGATCTTGTGAATCAGCATGTTCATACAGAGTGGAAGTAAAGAAGCTGACTTGCGAAGGACAAGGTATATCATGTATTCCAAAACCTTGCTGTTTGCAAGGTACCAGACATCTGAACTTAGCGAATAATAATCTTAAAAACATACCGCAACAGTCGTTTAACAGGTTTCCTAACATCAGGTCTCTTGATCTCAGTGAAAATACTATAAATCGCATTGCGCCGGGTGCTTTCTTCGGTTTGATGTCACTTACGACTTTAGATCTAAGTGGAAATAAGCTCACTCGTATAAAAGCAGGTAGTCTTGGCGGCATACCAAATTTACGACATCTGAATTTGGCGGATAATTCAATACGGCATGTTGATCCTGGGGCTTTTCTTGGATTACCAATGTTAATGTACTTAAACATAGATGACAATAATTTAAGAACAATAAAGCCAGGAATGTTTGAACCTTTACGTAATCTATTAGAGCTTCATTTAGAAAATAATCAAATTCACTCAATGTTTGATGGAGCTCTTTATGGACTTGATCGTTTGAGAGTTATATCTTTGGAGGATAATAGTCTGAAAACACTACCGGATTTTGTATCACGCAACCCGAATTTGAATACTGTTAACCTTGAGGGTAACCCTTTAAACTGTGATTGTCGAATTGATTATTTGAGACGTTGGTACATTTTAAAAAGATGGCAGGGTTCAGAAAAACCCTTTCCAACATGCGCAACACCCCCACAATTACATGGGTACGATTTATCAACGATACATACGCCTCTTATTTGTAAAAATGTAGCAGAGCCTGATTTTAGTCAAGAAAGCGCACCGTCAAAACCAACTGAAAGACCACATCAAGTACCTCAAACAGAGAAACCTGTTACTGGGCATGATGGTGCTGGTTTTGTTCCAAATCGTGGTGGCATTTTAGGCACAGATATATTTCCGACTTTTGCTGGTGATGAGCATAGTGTTAGTGACAATGTACCTTACAACCCTACCGTTGGTACCGAAAAACCGAGTATAGGGAACACAGATACGTCTGTAAATGATAAGCCAAATAAAGGAAACAAACCAAGTCTTCGACCACCTTTGTCAAAGCCGACTTCCGGACATAATCCAAACAGGCCAAGTAAAGATTCAGAACATCAAAATTTACCACGAGCAACAGCTCAACCAGATATAACACAATCAGGACAAACGGAGGACAACATTGTCGTAACAACTGGAGATGTAGGAACAAATGAACCTGACACTCCAAAACCAGGAGGACATACCCATACATTTGATGGGTTGCCTCCCGTACTACATCCGGATTATGAGTTATCATTTCATGGCGTGAACACAGTTGGAGTGAGCACAGATGCTGTTCCTCCAAACAGAGAACAACTGGAACACGGCTATCCTACAGATGAAAATCCTACAGAAAGTAACCCTTCTGTAGGTAATCCAGCGCCAACTGACTCTGATAACGGAATTGTAACTAATGCAAATCCGACAAACCAGTATCCTGCAAACGAACACCCCGCCACAGCTGGAAGCAACAACGGAGAAAACCAAGCATCGGGAACAACAACTGATCAATATAGACCAATTGATGGAAGTCCGTCTTTAGGACATGGGAAACCTTTTGATGGTACGTCATTCAGTGGAAGACCATTTGATGAAGATCCTGCACCAGAAAGTGTTAACCCCACTTTTGGTCATGTTCCATCATCTGGAAATGGGGAGTCGATCGGTGGATTCCCTAATTTAGGAAATGGAATACCTCCAAACAGAACACCTGGTATCAGTGGGCCTGTTAATGGAATACCTTTTGATGGTACGTCATTCAGTGGAAGACCATTGGATGTAGATCCGGCACCAGAAAGTGTTAACCCCACTTTTGGTCATGTTCCATCATCTGGAAATGGGGAGTCAATCGGTGGACATCCTAATTTAGGAAATGGAATACCTCCAAACGGAACACCTGGTATCAGTGGACCTAAAGGTGTTCCATTCGATGGTATTCCTTTTCATAAGCCTGTGGAAGGAACCCCACCATCGACAGACGGCGGTTTAGATGGCGTGAAGCCTTTAAATGGAAATCCAACTTCTGGTAATGAAGGGCCTTTCAACGGAAATCCGTCAATTGGAAACGAACATCCATTGAACGGAGTTCCATTTGATGGAAGACCGTTTGATGGAATTCCAGTTCCTGAAAATGAGCGTCCTGTAGAGCATTATCCTTCAATCGATCGTCCATTTAATCCTTACGACGGAAATCCAGGTAATGGTGACCCTTCCCTGGGTCAAGGACGTCCATTTGAAGGATTTCCGTATGATCCTTCATATGGGGATGAACACTCGACAAATGGTGGCACCGATGAGCACCCATCGGACGGAAGTCCTAGTCATGGCGATTATCCATCAAATGACACCCCTACAGATGGATATCCAACGAACGGCATCCCAACACCTGACGGAAGGTACCCTGACAGAAATCCTTCAGGTGGTAGACCTACCAATGGAATACCACCCTATACACCTGGCGTGAACCCTCACTATCCCGTAGGAGGATTCCCCGACATAAATCCCCAAAATCCGTCTGGAGGCTACCCACCACGAAGACAGCCACCATCAGGATCACCCTCTCCTGAGCTTCCAACTCATGAAGTTCCTGGATCACCAAATGAAGCTTGGGGGCTTAAAGGTAATAAAATGTTTCTTGATTGTGGAATTGATGCCCATCAAGCAGAGCGATTGGGAAACAGGATAAAATGGTTAACACCGAGTGGTGGCGTTATTAATCAGAGAGCGCGAGGTAGGCTTGCGCTTGCTTCTAATGGATCATTAATTGTGTCAAGACTCCAAGGAGGGGATACAGGTGCATATAGGTGTGTCATCAGAAACGACACAACTACCAGAATTTCTCTTGTTCGCCTACAGGTTGCGTGTCCATGTGGCATCAGTGATAGACATGGATACGCAGACACAGAATTTGGTTTTGGAACTACAATAGAACCTCCAGACATTACACCTGAACTACGAACAAGATTAGCATGTAACATAACGCCTGTTGTAGTTGCTGTAGTGACTACTTTTCAGGCCACAGTAGCCCTTTGTTCTATTGTATTCTGTTTATGGTATTCACGTTGTGGTAATAGAGAACAATGGAAAGCACGTGTTAATGCCGCAGAGCAACAAGCTGTTGATAAAGGTAAAGAGGCGTCTTTGCCGAGTTCGTGGAGAAGTCATAGTTATGAAGCAGTATGTAGTAGTGTTGAGACTGAAACGTCAAGAACGACGAGTCGAACTGAATCTTTATCATCATCGTGTGAAAACATGAACCAATTAAATGAATATGTTAATTCAAATGTAATGAGGCATTATAGCGAAGACTATGTTGATTTGGATCCGCAATCACGGACAACCGATGACACGTATTCCAGTTTGACTAGACAAAGTAGAA
Source organism: Ophiothrix spiculata (assembly GCA_000969725.1). NCBI lineage: Eukaryota > Metazoa > Echinodermata > Ophiuroidea > Amphilepidida > Ophiotrichidae > Ophiothrix > Ophiothrix spiculata. The sequence goes on along the minus strand of JXSR01S033113.1, from coordinate 31,286 downwards.
GGGCAGCAGCAGCTGCCGTTGCTAATAGAAATAAAAAATAAAACTTCCAGTAGTACCAGTACCGAATCAAGTTAAGAAGAGGCTGTTTAATTTCCGTAAATATGCCAATATCTTGTTGTTAAATGTTTAATGCTTGACTAGTCCATCCAGGTGGACCTTACAAGCGCGACGTGTGATAGAATGATGAAGCCCGACGAGCGAGCGCCGCTTGTGAAGTCCATCTGGTCGGAAAATTGTTGTTTAAGTGTATGTATTTTAATCAGTATTACCGAATATAAGGGCTCTGTCAAACCTCGCCGTATAGAGCCGAAATACACACAATAAACCAATCCTATAATTGACATACTCCCGCCGTTGATGGGGTAAATCCACACAATCGGACGGAGAATCAGAACTCAGAACAGGTCAAGTATGATAATACCCTACTTTGCCTCCTTCGGAGTTCCGATTCCCCGTCCGATTCTGTGGCTTTACCCCATCCACGGCGTAAGTATGTCAATTATAATAATGGTCTATAGTCATGATAGTTTAAGTATTGATGCCATTTGTAAATTTGTTCTGTGGTAGTTTGTACCTCGAGGTATCAAGGTCCTTAATTAACAATGATAATTATGCTTCATATCCAGGTCATGTTACTAAAATACGTTATAATGTTTAGTATATATATATGTTTTGATTAACTTGTAGTTTGTAATAATGTTTTGGATGACATTAAACAAAATAATTTATTGAAGAAAAAGAAAGATATCATTGTGACAAAAATACAGATCTCAGAAGTTTTATCACAGTCGGTGGATGCAATTTCGCAGTTTAAGACCTGATTTCTCATTGGTCAGTCATGACATGATTGACTTCTGATTGGTCAGTCATGACATGACTGACTTCTGATTGGTCAGTCTTGGCTATTCCAAATTACTGCCTGACAAGAAATATATATGTATAACAAGTGAATGACATGGTCTACAAAGTTTCCCTATGTAGAAAATTACATTTAATTGTATTTAGATTATTTTCTTTGATTAGTTAACAATAAAGATATCACCGAACATTATACCATGTACCTGAAGAATATTTTTGAACAATCTAAGATTTACATAAAAGTAAGTTTCATTTCATTACATATAACTTAACTTAAAACCATTTTTATATAATTTGTTCTTTGGAAATACCATTTTAATTGAGTACCTGCTACATTAGTCACAACAAACAAGGCACTATTTATCTGAAAGTGGCATCAGGATTTGATAAACCTAATATTTATATTCATTAAGAATATAGAATACATGAAATTGCTGCAGTTTTATTACAGACGACTTTGCATACTACATTTTTATAATTCTGTGGAATACTACTACCGTAATCTTAAGGGTGGTTGAGAATTTAACATTCAATCAGATCCTAGAATACATTATCACGTAAGTGGTCAAGATCTTCAGTTAATCCGATGGAGATCAAGGGGAATTACCATGGACTCACACCTCAAGAAAAAATACCTTTTGCGAAGGAAATTTACGTTAAAACTTGGGTGATAGATCAGATCGGTTTAATAAAAAAAAGTACAATAAAAGAAAGGCTGTTTGAAAATGAAGCAATTCATTGAAATAACAATACAAATGCAAGTAAAAATGTTTTTACTGTCAACGTCATTGCTGTAGTTTTGTATAGCCATCTAAACAGTGCAGGCAAATGTAGGTTTAATGCGAAAGAGTTATCCACAGCATTTTATTTGAATTCCAAGTGACCTATTTATCAAAATATAGAACCTCATCTCATGAAACGGTACTCTGGTTACATTAGTCACTACGTTAGAGCCGTTGAGAGGGTGACTGGTAGTGAAATAGAACTTGAGCATTCCAAATGGATACAATTTGATATTTATAAGCAACCCAGGGTGATACTGTTTACATTTGTGTAAGGGTGATTTATTGCTCTAAGAATAATTCGATATTAACTTATTTCCTTTTAATTTGGCTCGTAATTTGTCTCTTTCACAGTTACCACAACATTATACTCCTATGTGCAGGAAAGAAGTAATTTAAAATGGTTTCTGAATGAGACTAGGTTCAAAATCCAATATGGGTGCGTCTTTAAAGCAGTATCTTTATCAAAATGCATAACGCTTTTTAGATTAAATGATTATTTCAGTAATGTGATTTCAATGGTTTCAACTTCACGACCCCACCTATGTCATCGTTTTATTTTATTTTTATTTTTTAGTTTTATCAAATAAACATTACACAGAATATGTGAAGATATAAAGAGTTAATCATTCAAACATTTTCTTTAATCATGAGACTTACGCATCTAAACTCACTTAAACTCTTATACTGAATGATTCCAAGCTGTTTGAAACCCCCTATATCACTGCCTATATATCAGGGCAATTTAGCAATTGATTAACTGGAGTTTACAACGATATAAATTATTACTAGTATTTTTACTAGAATGTCAAAAAACCTGCATATTTAACTGACGGTTTGTACAAAATATAAAGATCAGTACAGTGGAAAAAAGGAGGATACAACAAAAGATTCGCGGAACATTTTGTTTGTTCCATATACACGGTCTTAGTCGGCAAAACTAGCAATATCAGTGAGTATAATAATGTTGAGCAATGTTTTTTAAAATATATATTGTATATTGTTTGCAAATGTTGTAAGTGAAATTTGATTTCGAAAGGATATATTTGTTAACAGTTCAGCCTTAATAACTCTATAAACAGTTTAAAAATCAATACCTCATATTTATGACTCACTGGGTTATTGACGGTCCTACATGTATAAAGTCACAAATCTCAACTTAAGCACCTTAATAATGTTTTGTCTGTCTATGATTTATAAAACAACCCAAAAAATAAACATTTCCATGCAATTGCCAATGTTTCCTTAACAGACTCTTAATGACCGTTTTAAATAATCGCAGTATTTTTCACTACATTTCATTATCTGCAAGTCAAGTTGAAGGATACTGGAGCTCCGTAGAAATCTGATGAATTAGGGCCATGTTTCTTTTTATTTACTGAATTTCGTTGCATTTCTTAAAGGCGCTTCCTGTTACATTTCTTTTAGTCAATTGATACTAAAGCTATTATAAATCTATATTTTTGTATCTTATATATTCAGGAAGATGAGGCTTTTTGTGTAATTGTCGACCGATGAAACATAGATA
>JXSR01S033112.1:157659-168715 GCA_000969725.1 Ophiothrix spiculata | reverse complement strand
AAATGCATGTTATTTTGTCAGTCGCCAAATAGCCAGACCGGAACCGGAAGTATGGCGACCTCAGCTATTTGGCGACTGCGGAGTCAGTCTAATCCATGGTCCAAGTTTATTCCATGCACGGTCAAGGGTTTGTGAGTTAAAGCTGTGACCTTAAAATGACCTCGGATGATCTCAGGTTTATTTTTTGACCTTGAGATGACCTCAGGTCAGCTATTAAACCATTTTGACAATTTGACCTCAAATGACCTTTTGACCTTGACCTTGGGTCAAGACCTTTCCATGGTCCAAATTTAATCCATATAGGGTCAAGGGTTCATTTATAGCCGTGACGTTGAAATGACCTTGATGACCTCGGGTCAACTTTTTGAACATTTTTGAGATTTGACCTCAAATGACCTTTTGACCTTGACCACATCCCCCCCCCCAAAAAAAAAGTTTTGCAACTCAAGTTTATACCGAGACCCTTCATGTCACGAAGTTTTGTTCCCGTAGGCCTTATGGTTCCGGAGCCTGATAGAGGCAAATGTTAACCCTTTTCACGACGACAGTCAACGCTTAGAGCCTATGCAAATGAGTTTTTAATGAGCAGTTTATTTTTAAGTTCTGGCGATCGATATTGAAGAACTTGGTCATGATATTTTTTTTTCTTGATGTGACCTGTCGGATAGTTCCGACTTCAAAGCCTCATGATCACAAGGTGGTTATTGCAAATAAAAAATTGAGATATGGATACAAATATTTAGAGTTTTTTCTATTAAAACAGGGTTTTGTTTGACTGTTAGGAGTAAAAAAATCTTCATTTTATTACATTCTAAACAAAATTGCAAATTTTAAGCATTTAAAATCATGAGGTCACATCTGCTTACGTGCTCGTTGTTTTAACGACCTAAATATCTATTGGATAGCAAAATAAGTTATACAACCTATCAAACCTCCTATCCATGAAATTTGAAAAATATATCTTTCTTATTAGACCTGTAAAGCCGGTAAATAGTGCGACAAAAATGCCGTTCAATTAGACGTACGAAAGGGACCAGATATCGGCCATTACAATTACGTATTGAATACCCTGATATTAACAGTCAGCATCATCGTACGACAAGGAGAACCTTTCGTATCAATGGGTCTATATGACGTCATTTGCCATGTGTCGTGTTTAGTTTACACTGCATGACCTCGAGCGCCATTTTTGCAAACAAATTTTACATCGATTTTCTTCAGATTTATCCTGAATGGGATTATTTATTTTGTATAATAGCATAATGTTACCTAAGCATAACTATAATTGACAGAATCTGTCCCTAATATGATATTTTGTGTAAATATTTCAAAACAATTGGATCTTGCGCAATCACAGTTTAATTACTAAAATTTGCGTAGTTTTCATATAGTGACTTCATGGCGTGGACTATGTGATTTCTTATTTTGGTGCGCGGAGAAACCGGGTTCGATTCTCGATCTATACACATTTTTTTTTTCCTTTTTCTTCTTATTTTAACTAGATTTTATAATTTTTTCAGTGACATATCACTCTTCCACTCTTCCAGACACAATTCTATTTCTTCATCTTGTTTTATTTTTCAGTTATGTTTGCACTAGGACATGAACTATAGATTGCTGCCGAAACTGCCATAGTCACAACGGAGACGGGCAGCGCGGATCTGCAATATCGAATTTGACCTCATTGGACCAAGAGTCACACTCATCTACGTGACAAGTGTTTTCAGCAGAATTAAGGCTAGATTTTCAGGATATATGTACAAAAGTGTGTTTGGCTTCTTTAGACTAAGTGGCTTAAATATATTAAGTCCAGACTTGTAGATTTCAGAGAAAAAGTAAAGACCAAATTTGACCTCACTCAATGAAAAAAATCACTTTAGAAATCACATAAATTTACATTTTTATTTCAAGTAATTTCAATCAATTTTTATTTCAATATGTTTTGACAACATTTATACATCTAGATGCATAATTATTTTTAATTAAAATCTATTTGGGTGAGTTTATGGGCCTTTTTAAATCAAGGTGTCAAACTCATTAATATTCATGAGCATCATCAAACCAGCGCTCTGTGCCGATTTTCTATGCATAAAAAAAAATAAAACAAGCCACTTTTCTCGGACCTTACTACTGATTGACACAGACGACGTGGACATACACTACTATGCCATAATCCCCCTTCTACCTTTCAAGCCAGGGGGATAAAAAAATTACGCATAAATTATACAAATTTGGTACTTTATATATGCAAAGTTTGCGTTCAAATTGTACTCAGCATCAGTTAAGCTTCAACCGTACCTACTCACACAATATCAACATAGGGCATACGGTTTCTGAGATTTGCTCCGGACAAGAAATGCGGACGGCCGACAGTTTTAAGGAATGTCTCTTCCTGAAAAATTTTCATGCGAGACAATAAAAGCAGCATAGACTAACATGTCCCTATAATGAAATGTCTCCACATGAATGTGAGTGCACGTAGGGGGATAGCTTTGCTACCATATTCATTAAAAAAAACAAGCTCAAATTCCCACATTCTAACTTGGGTTTCATTTGAATACTTCTCACCAAAATTTTCCATATGTGTATCATCAACTAAGTTTTTAATAGTGTATGTCTCTACAAGGTTTTTATTAGTGTACCTCTTGGCAAGGTTTTCATTAGTATACCTCTCAACAAGATTTCCATTATTGTACCACTGAGCAAGGTTTTCATAAGTGTACCTCTGCTAGGTTTTTATTAGTGTACCTGAGTTATATTATTAGTGTACCTGAGTTAGTTTTTTGTTAGTGTGCCTCTCAGCTGGGTTTCCATTAGTGTACCTCAAAGCAAGATTTTCATTACCTCTGCACTGTACAAAGTATAAATGCAATACAGAGTATGTGCACTTGTAATATAAGTAATAAAGTAGATAATTCCATTATTTTTCCAATATTGTTACTTTAAATCGTATGCTACAAAATTGTACATAATATAGTAGATATTGCATATTGCCTTCAGTTATGAAAGAGCATTAACCATCTGGTTCTTTCTGCAGGATCCTTACACCGTAAAAGTAACTTGCATAAAATCTGAAATGCATGTGCTGCATTATACTTCATCGGTCAGACCTAAGTTAAGAGCTCAAGTTAAGACAATAATATAAAATTTTGATCAAAAATAGTTTATACCCAGGGTTTATAGTAAAAACAACACAAAATGGAGGAATGTGACTATCTAAAAGCGTTTTCAAGTGTATTTTGTGAAAAAAAATGTTTTGCCACCAAAAATGGATAAAAAGCACATGCATGATTTCCTATACTAATACATGTGGAATTAAATTTGGGATCCCGAATTTAATTCAACAAATGGCCATAACAGAAAAAGTAAGCATCTTCGAGCCAAATCGTTTGGAGGGTATTCATATCTACCAAAAACAAACCCAATAAGCCCCAAAAATCAAAAGTCATGGATGATAGGGGGCGCTTCATTTCTAACACTTTATAGTACCGTATTGCTTTAAGGACCTTAATGAAAGATGAAGTAATTAAAGGAGTTTAAATTTTACTTGTGGATGATTTTCACTTCATATGTAAGAAAATAACAGTCAATTACCAGATATCGGGAAAATTTTTCAAGTGATCAAACCTTTTAGAAAAGTAATGTGTTTGTTGATCTTTGGTATGCTATATGAGACTATTTTCTAAACGTATTAATTGATGCTATATCAAGAAAGAGCTAAAGATTTGTTTGTATATAAAACATTTCTTTCACATCATAGATTGCCGATAAATCAAAGAAATTTGGAGTTTGCATTAGATCTCCTGAAAAGACCAATTTCAAAAAATTTGACTATATGGGGCAGTATTTATCATTGTCGACAACGATAATTAAAAATAAAAGAATATCAATATATTTTGATATATAGGGTTTGAATTTGACAATGAAACTTTACATGCTGTCATTATTACAGCCAATATGTCAAATGATGCAAAAATCTCAAAATGTTCGGGGAAAAATTTGGGGATGATGCTGAACTTGTCCAATGCCCATTTAAGAGACCAATTTCACCAACATACATAAGACCAAACCCACCATCCCTGTACGCTTGGTAATGTTATAAAGGGTTTGAATTTCCCCTTATTAAATTCTTATATCTTTTGATGTGTCTTGGGCTTGCAAAGAGTGTACCTCTGTGTAAAATCCAATCATTAACTATTGCTAAACCCTTCATAGCTACGGTCCACCATAATTGTTTACATTGGTGGAATTGGCCCACTGGTCCAGAAATTCTTAAAATAGACATAACATATCAAACATATATCTTTATATAACATCAGGAGCAAATACTCTTTGGTCTCATTTTTTAACCTGAGTACATACCAGGTGTCCCAAAAAATGGTTACATGTAGAAAATGACCGTGTGCTAAAACTACAGCACTTAGATAAACGAAACTTTGTACACATTGTATTACAACCCTCTACTAGATACTCATTAAATTGTGATATCACAACGTTATTGGTTTTTGAGTTATTAACAAAAGTAGATACCTATGTCAGAAACACATTTGTTCAAAATTCAACAAAATTGGAAGCATGTTCGTTTGATGTAATTTTAACCCTCGTTCAACCCCATGTAAACTTGAAATTGAATACCATAGTATAGGGTAGAGTTTCTTCTTCCCATTGATACCAAAATCATGAAAATTTGACTAGTTGTTACGTAATTATGACGTCATAAGTTAGTACAGGTCTGAAAATTATGTCGAAATCTGATTTTGGACAAAAATGGCAACCGATTCAAAATTTTGCTATTTCTGTTATTTCTAAATGTCGATCAGACTTTTGCTACTATAAAGAAAATTATTATCTAAACATATCATGTAAGTTTTAAGATTTTTTTTTTCATCAAAATTTACACAAGTTTGCAGTTTAAACATTTAAGGAATTAATGTTACCCATGAAAATTTGATTGTGCTTTAAGCGTATTCATCAACTTTCGCGCCAAAACTTGATTGACAGGTTCAATATAAACAACGCATTCTGGAATGCATGGAATGTAGGTATCTGTAATTTGCATAATAAATATACTAAAAGAGAGTTCAATTATTATTCAATAAAATTTGTATCAAATTTGGTTTAATATAAAGTTTGATCATAATCATTTAGAAAAAAATGCACATTGAAATACCACAAAACGTGTATGTTTAATATTTTGTTGAATTTTGAACAAATGCGTTTCTGACATAGGTATCTACCTTTGTTGATAACACAAAAAGTTATAAGACTGTGATATCAAAATTTTACGGGTATCTAGAAGAGGGTTGTAATATAATTTGTGTAAAGTTTCGTTTCTGTCACTATTATAATTTTAGCACATGGTCATTTTTCTACATGTAACCATTTTTACTCACTAAAGAGGCCACTAAGACGGCCATTCATTCTCTGGTGACATCTCGTATTGACTATTGTAATGGTCTGCTTGTTGGTATTAACAAGAAATTTCTCATCAAACTTCAGAACATTCAAAGAACGTCTGCGCGACTTATCTACAGAAAACGCAAGTTTGATCCAATTACTTCTGAACTCATCAATGAACTTCACTGGCTCCCAATCAAGCAGCGAATTGACTATAAAATTCTCACTCTTGTCCATAAAGCACTTCATGGCAATGCTCCGTCGGACATCATTGACATGCTTACAACAAGAAAGACTCAGAGGAAGTTAAGATCATCTTGCTCGGACGGTACATGTCTTGTTGAGCCAAGAACAAAGTGTGTTACATTTGGTGACCGTGCTTTCTCTGTCTATGGTCCCAAATTATGGAACAGACTTCCAGGCCAGTTAAAGAACTGCACGCAAGAACAATTTAAAACTCTCCTCAAAACTCATCTTTTTAAGGATGCCTATCAGCAGTAACTTTTTGAGCTTTGAGCGCCTTAGAACATTTTGTATGATACTGGCGCTAGGACATAAATGCCTTTTTGTTTGATTGATTGGGACACCTGGTACATTATGAGTACGGTAACATGCCAGATCATTTTTCTGAAAATGTCTCTCTTTTGTAGTAAAAGTATTGTGACTCCAAAAGGTTTACATTTTAAAAATGTAAAAATACATATACATATTCTGAAAGCAACATGCTAAAGAGTATACAAAGAAGATAACTTAAACTTGATTATAAAAGGTGGCCCAAAAGTATACATGGTGAAACCAGCAAAATCTTGTACAAATGAACATGTTTGGGTAAATACCAGCTGCTCCAAAAGTAAAACCCCTTTTTAACATTCAATATTCCATAGGAATATTCTATACTGACAAAAATAAAATACAATAAAATACATCTTTGGTAGTCACTTTGAAAGCAAAATTGCTTTGAATTGTTACTCCTAGGAGGGACTGGCCTTGACCCTTATACCATTATTTTTAAACTATTTGTTACATGTTTATCAATAGAACATGTTTATACGAATCGATATCAAAAAAGTTTTAAAGATCACCAATAAGAAATATAGCCAGGAAAATGATTTTATTATGTGACGTCTTTGTGAAGTCATCTTTACATAGCCACTGTGCAAAGTAACACATTTCTCCCACTTATAACTGACTCTCCACAGACTGACTTTGTACAGGTCCTCTTTTAGTCAATCAAATCCACATTGTATTCACTAAAATCAACATTTTCAGGTCCGCCATGCTTTATTACGTCATTATGACGTCATTTGTTGACCAATTTCCATAATTCCATGCAATGTATCTTTGATTTCTACACACACTTTATATGGTTTAATGTTCATAGGTCTACATGTACCTCACATGCACTTTGGTATGCTGTTTAATTAATGAACATTTTGTGACCATTTTAATCTGTTAACCAGACCAAACATTGACAAAAATCAAAATTAATGTCAATGTCTAGAGGCCATATGTGACCTTCTCCTAGGAAAGCCGGAGAAAGTCGAGAAAAATAATTTGTCTGATTTGCCCATATTAAAAATGCTGAGGTTACAAGCTTTAAAATTATGTATCACTTCTCAAAATTGCTCAACTTTTTGACCATGAAAAGTAAAAATTTCCCTTGAAAATTCCTTGGTTTTCTATTGATATGTGGCATGTTCATTGGGCTGTAACTCCGTTAAGTTCTCTGGTGACTTAGCCCTTGTTTAGGGCTGTTCAATTGATCAGTTCAATTTGTAGCATACCCTGTCGCGTATGGTCTGATTCTCTTCAAAATCTCGCAAGCTCGCCACTATAGGCGCCTATAGGTCACTGGGAAGGGAGATCAGAGGGATCGGAGATCAAGAGGAACGATACTAGTTCTATGGCGACTTTGTTCGGGTTTCTTGGGAGTAGGTCACATATGACAATTTTGAAAGTGAGTGTTACATTTACGACACCTGGTACTTCCACAGTTTATGTTAACTAATGAAAGAAAAGTTCAATTCATTCCTAGAATAATGGACCATATGCTCTTAAGGTGTCTGGTCCACGCGCCGTCCACACGTACCAGTACGCGCTAGTTTCCGAGTTGGTAAGTGCCGCAATACGCATGCGCTTGTACTCTGAGTAGTGTTTTGAAGCTATATTGCCATATTTTAATATTTTTCTGGAAAACTAGTTCGGTGACCCCCAATTTTTATTGTTTCATTTGAAAGAACATACTTGTGCGCAACTTTTGGGGGAAAATTGACCAAAAATTTCGGGTGAAGTTTTAGAATCAACATTAAATAATGTCACTTTTGCCACATTTCCTATAGACCCTGTACTAATTTTTCCAAAAAAAACTCAAAAAATATTGTTTTAAACCGACTTGCTTGCAAAAACGAGTCCAGTGACCCCCAATTTTTATTTTAAAAATCTGTTTTATATCGATAAAATATCATTCATGCCGATTTTTACTATAAAATTTCGGGCAGATCTACCATGGACCAGACACCTTAAGAGATTGTCCACTTTTAACCTACTATAGTGGCCTTTTACTGGAGCGGGCCTGGAGTAAAACCAAGCCTTTCTCTACAAAAATCCCTTATTTAAAGTTAACGTCACAATACTTGTACCTACTCCACTTGTACGCTTGAAGACCTGTTCAATCTTTCCCAAGTCAACATATTCCTTTTGATCCTGAGCAATGCGGATGCCTGTATCAAACACAGACATGTGTTTTGTGGCAAAGACTTGATCCTCAATTCTGAATGCTCCTACATAATTGAACGGGATACAATCTTGATTCACAGTCTGTCCAATAGTGACTTTCTTTTTGTTGCTGTAGATATATTGTTCTACATTAAGTATGTTGACGACTGGTTCGTAGATCAAGGTAAGAGGGGATATCGGTATATGGACTATAATATAGCAAACGCCATTGTGGACAAAGAGCAGCATTGGATGACGAAGGTCTTCAAGATCACCCCTACTGGCTACCCCCACTGTATGCCATGCCTTACATCGAAAATCATCATCACCATCTTCTTCATCATCATCATCATCATCATCATTGTCATCATTGTCATCATCATAATCATCATAATCATCATCCTTTGATTTTGAATTTCTACATTCATCACATTTTACCATCTTTAAGATGTTGTTACATTGTGGATAGTAGGTATTCAACTCATTATTGATTCCATCAAATCCACATGCTACAATAACATCATTGAATGCAACAGCAGAAATGTTTGAATACTGTCGCTCATAATAACCAAATTTGGAACTTGGTCGCAATGGGGAAACCCTCTTCCAGAAGAAACATCGTTGTGGTATGTCAACATATTCACAACCACAATTATCTCCACGTTCACCACAACTTGAGCAATTAAACATGAAAGTACTTTCATATTCTCCTTTTTCTTTCTTCTCAAACCCACCAGCCAGGAACAGACCATCGAGCGAGGCATCGTAACCTAATGAATGATTTTCCAAACCTCTTGGTAGTTGCGGAAATCGATCAATTGCTTTCCAATCTTGTATACTTACATCAAAGTACTCAAAAGATGTATTAAGGTACTCTTGAACGTGGGGTAAACACCATTCTGCATGTCCTGATATTGTCAACTGTATATTAAAACAAAAAAAGATATAAACATGCTTCAAATGAAACAATGAATTATTTAACCAATCAAAGGTATGAATTTCGTTCTGGTGACAAATTTAACATACACTTTTTCAATATTCGAATGAAGGGTTATCACTTACATAAAGCAATGGTAAAGTTTCATTTGCTTACTTTGAGCCAAATTAATGCTACAGGCAAAAATGTGTCTTAACATATATTATATAGGATATCTATTTTTGTTAACAATATATTCCAGTAATTCAGCACTTTTTTGTCCATATCTCTTCAATGAAACATAATATGGGCGTGAAAATTTACAGGGGTTATAAGAAAAATATATACGCTTTCATGCAGTATCAAAATCGTCAATTTGATTTTGTGAGTGACAGTGATCGGAATACACACCTTTAATCAATCAATCAATCAATCAATCAATCTGGGTATCTTATTTAATACACATTTATCTAAATTATGCTTCGAATGGAGGTGAGGTAGTAAAGACGCACGTCAAAACACATTCGCAATATTTCCTTGCTTATTAAAAGTACAAAGTACAAAAGTAGAATTGATAATAAACCTGGAACCATCCCAGCAAATGAACACGTTAAACCCACTACTTTTAAAATATAATCAACGTAAAGTGTCTAGTCCATGATAGATCTGACTGAAATTTTCTGGTAAAAAACGGCATGAATAATATTTTATCGATGTAAAACCAATTTTTGGGGTCACCTGACTCGTTTTTGAATAAGAGTCAGATTAAAAATAGCATTTTTGGAGCTTTTGGGGAAAAATTAGTACAGGGGTCTATTTAGTGTTAATTTAAAAACTTCCCACTGAAATTTTGTGTCATTTTTTTCACAAAATGTGCACAAAAGTATGTTCTTTCAATTAACAAAATAAAAAGTGGGGGTTACCAACCTATTTTTCATGAAAATTTAGAAAATGTGACGTTTTTTGCTTCAAAACACTATTCTGCGTATACTGCGCATGCGTGTTGCTGCATTTGCGAAATCAAAACAAGTGTGTACCAGTATGCGTGGACCAGACACCTTAAGGTTTCAGATCCTTATAAGATGCACATTGGTACTTTCATCTATAAGTCACATCTTATTGCCAGAATCATTCAACAATACTTCTACTTCTTCTACGCTTATCCTCATCAAAGCCTTTTCAGCATCTAGATGAGCTCTCAGGTCCTAGAGAGATGATATACTTTTGAAGTTAGTTACTATATGCACTCTGGTTCTAGAGTAGATGGCATATTTTGACATACGGTCACGGTTGCCGGGGAAGGTTCCCCTACTCTTATTTCAAACGGCCGTAGCCCTAGCCCGTGACGTTCTTTTACATCCAACAGTGTGTCAGGAACACTTCAGATGGGACCGACAGCTTTACATGCCCTCCGAAGCACAAAGCAAGTAGAGCAAAGTTTCTTGCTTAAGGAAACAAGGAGATGTACCGAGAGCCGAGACCGGGACTCGACCCCACGACAGACGAATACATTTGATAATGAGTCCAACGCTCTAACCACTCGGCCAATCACAATTATAATACTAGAAATGCTAATAACTTTGAATTTTTAAAAAGAGAACTTGAATTTGATAATAAATCCATTTCATATCAAGGAATTGAGGTTTGGAATAACATACCCTTTTAACATTTAAAAAAAAAAGGCTTTTAAATTAAGTAATACAGTGTCATTAATCTATATACACTAGCGGTTTAAAGTATTTCCGCACAAACACTTTATTCAGCCATATCTCACAAGGCGTTTATAAGGAAACTATCTGGAAACTTATATTGCTTTTGGTCAGATCTGATAGGTAATCTAGTTATGTGTAAATTTGAGCTCCGAATGGGATCAACCTTCTCACGTATAGGTAGGTGCAACAACACAAATAGGTCTAAAAACGTGATTTTTAGTTCAAATTTGATTTGACAACGCCTGGGTCAAGGTCACTTCACCGCTCAAGTTGAGTGGTCATGTGGAATGTGTATATGTAATAGAGTGAAAAGCAG
>JXSR01S033112.1:23323-35780 GCA_000969725.1 Ophiothrix spiculata | reverse complement strand
AGCAAAAGAACAACAATTTTGTATTGTTTTATACATTTTTTATTAGTTGCCACGATGCGCAAAGTTCACCATAGGTTTGTACATATATAGAATGGTGCGTGACATGTCACGCAGCCAAAACTAATTCTCTTGTTGTGAGCACATAAAGAGTTAATTACTTGTTCTGATGCTTGTTTCTGTGTTTGTTCATGTATATATGCACACACTTATAATGGAAAGTATTTACTGTGATATGGTTCATTGATTTAGATTTTTTACCTGGGTACTCCGGTTGGTGCCCTACAAAATTATCTTGTTAACGCCATATTGGATTTTTAAAATTTGTGTGTCAAAAGATGCGTATTTAGGGGGATGACAAATACCAGAAGCGCTGGTTGAAAAGCGCACGCTGTGCGCGCGCTATATGCGAAAAACCGATGTAGGGCCCCATGGAACCCCCCCCCTTGGTCACTTAAGTGTTAATAATAATATTTATTTGAATCACTTGCAATATAAAATACAATATACTTGTACATGTACGGTACCCGTAACATTCATAAAAACAAGAAACATTAAACTTGTTAACAACAGGAAAACTTAAATACTATTCATAAACAAACTACAATGTATTAATAAGCAAGCAATTCAGGATAGGAAAATGGGCTGTCAGCCCAAAACACCATGACCAATGATGACAGCGCTTTCCTATCCTGTAAAACATAGAACTTAATTACATGCAAAATATAAAAACTCAATACAAACTCAATCATGCTAACAAATCAGTTAAGTAATCAAAGAAATGTTAATCAAGCAAACCCATGAAATGCTTCTTACATCCTGATTTGAAGCTAGATAGCTTTTTAATTATATGCAAGTTTGATGGTATTTCATCCCATAGACAAGGAAGTGAAATAAACATGGAATTAAAGAAAGAGGAAGTCCTTGAGGATTGTATCAACCAACCTACTGTGCTGAATCATAGTACCCAAAGAAGCAGGAGCCAAATCATTTAGAATCTTAAAACCTAAGATAAGCCTTTGAATCATGAATGCATCCTCAACTCTAACCAAACCTAAATCCAGAAGTCTTTCAGAGTAAGGTGGACAATCATCATTAAAAGAAACTGTTTGTAGAACAAAGTTCGGGTAACCTTTCTCTGTACCTTTTCTAACCTATCCAAGTGGTTACTCTGATACGGGGCCCAAACACAAACACAGTAAATAGTATGAGGCAATATGAGGGCCTTATAGAGATTCAATAAAGTATAAGGAGACATGTTCTTTGTACATCTAATTATGAATCCAGATAATTTAGAAACCTTTTTAGAAACTGAATCAATATATGAGAATCCTTACCAAATGTGACACCAAGCAACTTGAACTCATCGACCT
Source organism: Ophiothrix spiculata (assembly GCA_000969725.1). Classification (NCBI taxonomy): domain Eukaryota; kingdom Metazoa; phylum Echinodermata; class Ophiuroidea; order Amphilepidida; family Ophiotrichidae; genus Ophiothrix; species Ophiothrix spiculata. The sequence continues at coordinate 34,410 of JXSR01S033112.1, read as the reverse complement.
CATCCAGTTTAGTTTCACCCATGAAATAGTCATCAAAATAACAAGGAGATTTAGATCTAGTCATATGCATAACAGAACATTTAGAAAGATTAAGAGGCAACTTATTCTGGATAGTCCACCTGAAAATGTTATGAACATCATTCTGGAGAGCTATGTGATCCAATCTACTCAAAATAGGACGAACAATTGAATACGCTAGAATAAGAACATCCCAACTCCATATGCTGCTTTCTGTTAAATTATGTAAAATATAAATGCATATAAATCTCGAAAAATGCTTTCAAATCACTAGAAAGCATTTTCATGTCTTTATCCCAATCATAGTCTCACATTTGACCTTGTAGATGACTTTGTAGACATTGTTAGATAATTTTCCTAGCATAAAGTTGCAGAGAGGAGCTCATGGAGTTGGGATGTTCTTATTATGACTGTTTAATATAACAATTATGTACAGTAACAATTATCTAACAATGTCTAAAAAAGTCAACAACAAGGTCAAATATGACATTTTGATAAGGATATTGACATGGAAATGGCTATTTTAGTGATGTGAAAGCATTTTCAGAAACTTGTATGCATTTATATTGTATAACATATGATGAACAGAAGGCAGCTATGGAGTTGGGATGTTCTTATTCTAGCGTATTCAATTGTATGATCATCTGTAAACTGAAAAAGAGGGGAAGAAACAACATCATTTAAATCATTGATGAAAAGTACAAAGAAAATTGGACCAAGAACCGAACCTTGAGGAACACCAGATGCTACAGAGACCCACCTTGAGACCGCACCTTTGAAAATAACCCGTTGTTTACGTTCAAACAAAAAAATTTGAATCCATTGAAGAAGAAAACCAGCTTAGACAGCAGTAAGTTATGGTCAACTTTGTCAAATGCTGAACTAAAATCTAAGAAGATACCATCAACAAGATTACATTTTCGATCATCAAGAGATTTACAAACTTGGTGGAAAAATTTGCTCACAATTCCTACCATTTCGAAAGCCAAATTGATTATCAGACAAGATGCCATGCTCATCAGCATATTTCATGATACGAACAGAAATCAACTTTTGTAAAACCTTGCACAAAATACTAGTCGGAGAAACTGGACGATAACTACCAACATCATCTTTTGGTTTACCACCACCCTTATAAACCGGCACAACATTAGCCTCTTTCCAAGCCTTTGGAACCTGTCCTTTTTGAACACAGAAGTTAAAAACCTTGCATAACATAGCAAGCTCATTGGAACAAGTTTTCAAGAAGACTGGAAGAATTTCATCTGGTCCAGGAGATTTGGAAGTATCAATATTCTCTAATGCATCAAACACCTCATCTACAGAAAAAGGGTCAAAAGAAAGTGGAGGCGCACCATGAGATATCTGGGTATCAGGGAGAGAACTAAGATCAAGTGGATCATATATACCAAGATTTTTCTTACGCAGGCACCGGGTGATTTTTACCCTATGGTTCCTTACTTTTTGCGCCCGGTGGGATAGAAAAATTGGGACCCAGGTGATGTTATTTTTCTCTATTACGGCGCCCAGGTCTTGCCATATGCAATTTTTTGTGATTAAAACATTGGTAAAATAATACATATTCATCAGACTAAAAAGGCAACCTATTCATGTGCCAAATTTGTCAACATTTTGAATAAAATTTATACAAAAATCACAACTTTTTGCAAAATACACACATTTTCGTAGTTGGTTTTTTTTTTGTGGAAAACGCCTGAATTTGCTCCATTTGTAGCAAATTTAGATTTTTTTTTTACAGGCAAGTGATTTTTTTTTTAATTTGTTAACATTCTGGCAGGTAAATTTCTTGTCGGGCGGGTAACTTTGGAAAGTTGCCTGCTCGACTGGCCAGTATAAAAGATACTAATGTCCAGCCTTGATAACATAGTTTTATTTCGTATTTCATTTACAGAACAACAAGGGCATTTAGTGTAGATTCGGCCATCAAAAATCCACGGCCAAAGACTCCTCAGAGGAAGCCACCGGCACCTATTACACCGCAGAAATCATCTCAGAAAGTAACGACATGTGGATCATCGCGTAGAAAATCATTCATCCCTACTCCGTCAAAGATGTCTCTCAGCTCGGCAAAGACGAGGATAAACTCTACCAGTGGTGTGAAGGTCCAGGCAAGGTATGTAGTCCAAAAAATAATGATTGTGCATTGCTAATTAAAGGATTTGCCCATGATTTTCCAGAATTTGAAAAAGACTACAAAATCATTAATTTGTACCTATACTGAACGTTGTAAACACATTAAAGTAAAAAACCAACATAATTTTTTAAAGAGTTTATTCAATCAATCCCCTTTTACTCACAGTATGGCATTTTGTCCCTTCCCCTACTTTTGTATTCCTTGGCTATAGTTCCTATCAATTTATTGGCTTTTATCTATAGTTAGTTGCCAGCATTTCTCAGAGTGACAATGATACTACATGTTACCTCCTGCTTTTTACAGAATTCAGGCAAATATCTAGGGTCTGGTGCCATATTGTTTGAGGATGGACTGAAAGCCAAATGGAATATGACACCAGACCCAAGATATATCCTGTATTATGTGAGAACAAGCATGGGCCAACAAATTTAACTTTGTAAATGTACACAAATGTTGTAATCTTGTTGTGAACTTGCCAAAGAAAAAAACAACATATTGACTTATGCGTATAGACCAGTTAATTTTTGCTATTCAGAGACCGTGCCTTCAAAACTCCCGCTTTACCATGTCTTCATATGCAATCATTCAATCGGACTAGAATTTTCAAAACATACTACTTATTATTGAAGTCATTAAATTTCTTACAAATCATGAATATCGGAACGCAATAAATGCGTGGAGTAAACAAGTGTATCACCTTGCGTAGCATGGAAGACTTATCTTTTCACACAACCGCAGAGTTTATTGACCAATAAGGACACATGCAGTGCATTTTCACCATCGCTGCATAGTCGCACACGCTCTCGGCATATGCAACCTGCCGATTTGTTTTGTAGGAAATTTAATGATTTCAATAATAGTTCCTGAATGATGTGTATGCATACTGCCAGGCAAAACAGAAACAATTGATGTCGTGGGTCAACTGATCTATGATTTGCTTGCAGCAAGACTACTGCTAAAGCTGCAATGTATACGTGCTACACTCTCATGCATCAACATACACAACGCACAAGCATGTCAGATCAATGGATAACGAGCAACAAAGTATTTACATATGAATCACGGATAACGGGATATATTCAGGTCTTGACATATTTTTATTTCTGAAATGGAATATGGACTTTCATTTTAAATGTGTTTAACCAATGAGATTACCAAATCATGTACACTAAAGGATAAAGTATTGCACTTTACTAATCCATAGCTGTTTCCAAATCTTTTAAAGGAGCATGGTCCGATTGGTTCAACTTTTTTTCAAAATTTTTAAGATTTTGATACCAAAATATTGCTCTCATTTGTCTCACAATCCATGTGAAATATTACGTCAGAAACATGTTCTGTTCTGCAGATAAGACATTCGCTCGCCCGCGTGACATTCGCTCTTAATATTCGCTCCGACTTATTCGCAAAAACAGAGAGTGAATGTCCTTGCGCAAACATTGTTTCAATCGATGAAAGGGAATGTTACTCGGGTATGTTGTAGTGCTATGATTATTGAATAAACAAACCCAAGAATATTCGGAGCGATATTCGCTTCAATTCAATGTGAAGTGTAGCGAATGTTGTGAAATTTGTTAAGCGAATGTTGCTTTCCGTTAGAGCGAAGTTTTCTTGTTAGGGTGACAAATGTCACTCAGTCGACCGAATGCCTTTAAATGCCAAGCCTAAGTGAAAATGTGCCTATTTATGGTAATCATAAATAGATTTACACAGTGAAGTATAGACAACTGTGAAATACAAAATTGGTCATAATATCAAAATGATTGGTTCGATTTTACTGAAAATATGAAATTTAATCCTCTTTAGGAGTGATTTATCATATAAAACTGAAATTTGAATTGTGAAAAATCGTACCATGCTCCTTTAATAATAGCAAACATGCACACTAAAAATCTCTGCTTTCCATCTTCCTTCATGCAGTCTCACCAACAGCCCAAGGTTGGCTCCTGCGCATGCACAAGGTCGTAAGCCACTGCAAGCTAGTCCCAAGGAGACCCCACCACCTCCTCAAGTGTCACCTGGCTTGCCAACAGAGAGGGCACGGATGGAGAACACAGGCGCTTCCCCTGAGCTCACCGCTAACCCCAATCATAAAAAGGTAGCTGTCCCAGGCAGCAGGGTGGCACTTACAGAAATTCAGCCAAACATGCCATCACCTCAGGTAGACTTGGTAAGTAGCTGTATATGGACTCCTTAGTCATAGCTGCAATCAAAGAAACAAAATCTTGGCACAAACAGCGCTCAATACAAGTCATTGATTTTCCTCATTTCCCACTCAATATTGTTCAGAATACAAGTGCTATTTTTCTATCAACATCAAAACGGGAGGGAATTTCAAGGATTTTCTACTTGGAGATATGTTGAAATTAGAAAAGATCAACAAAATCAATCATATACTGCGCCATGGCTTTTAATATGCTTCAAATCCATGTTTTTAATCCTTGAATATGACACATCCATAGCACTTGTAGAATAATTTTAAGCTCTAGAGTCTAGAATCACACAAAACACTGTAAAGTAAAAAGCACTCGTTTTGGAACTGGCACTCGTTTTAAAACCACAAAAGCACTTGTTTTATTACTCATTTTCCAAAACAAGTGGTTAAATGAGTACCAAAACGAGTGCTTTTTACTTTACAGTGAAATGATAGTCAGCTAAAAATCATTGACACCCATTCTAGATTTAAGCCCTAGATTTGGCATAGCGCCATACTCCACCAATCATTCGTATGAATAAGAGAGATCAGTCGATTTTTGATATCTTCAGTTCTAACCCAATTTCTTTTAACATTTCTCAATTCCTCATTTTAGAAGTGTAAAAAGGATTGAGAAGTCAATTCCAAACTAAATATTTTCATTTTCCATACATTGAACACATATCAATTTTGAAATGCAATCTCATGCTGAAATAAAACAAATGAAAAATGGCAGGGTGCATTTTTGATCAACTTTGCATACTTTGATATTTAACTTTATGATTGGCTAGGTTATAAGTGGAATGTATGAATCATACATTTACAGGGAAGATAGCGTACGTTGTTTATCTGCCCATGTAATGGCGTCGACAGCCATTGAGCACAAATTAGGGGTATTCCGGTCTATCCACTCAGTTCCCGCAAAAATCAACTTGAAGATCCGAGTTTCAGTTGCGCGTAGAGACACAGCGCACAAATAATACTTTATGTAAATGAAACACCAACCTGCACACAAAATGTGTGTGTGTGTTTTCTATATTTGTGCATTATGACAAGATGCAATGTATCATCGGCAAAACCCAAATACCCCAATTTGGTCTCCATACCAGAATGAAAATGGTGCCGAGTCTAGTATCTCCCCTGTAAATCTATGGTGTTTATCTTGAATTTGTTTTATTGTGTTACAGCTGATCAAGTTGGATACTCCAAGCCCCATGAACAAGGATGTTAAGGTGAGACATTAATTAGCATTAACAGGTTGTTGTTTTTTTGAGAAAGGCTTTTACGACGGGAATTCATAACAATTGGTAGATTTTAACAGGTTCGCCGTCGGACAAGTTTTGAACTGTCAAGCTTTCGTCAGGAGTAGCTCTGACTTCTTCAGGACAAATATTATTATAAAGACATGTGGGCCGTTCCTTTCCACTGATGACTCGCATGAGCCATTCACTGAAGGCTGCCCCTTTTCAACAGTGTTAAAAGCAGATCACCTCTTTGAAAATGTGGTGGCTCTGAAAAGAGCCTTTCTGAACTGTATTTCACAGAACTCAAAATTATTAGGCCAAACATTTTAAGCACTTTAGAGTTACGCAAATTTCAAGTTAACAATATCAGTTGTTGATTTCACTAACATTAAAATTCATTGTTAATGCATCGTAAGACCAAACGCATCGTTCACTCATCAAAAATTTACAAGCACCTTTTGTCTCATAGCTCTGTTGCGATGTGTTGGGATTTTCCCTGTGTAATATTCATATACCTTGCGATGCATTGCACGCTTGCGACAGGTTTTTACTTTTTTTGTGTGAAATACTGTCTAGTTGCGCACCGTACGCATTGCAGCCACGATGCATCGCAATTGTTAAGTGAAATCGAGCACAGGTCACTATCAACACAAACAAAGCCAAGGGCATTGCAATTGGCATCGTTGGGCTTATCTAGAAGTGAGTTGTGAGCTCCATCACCTACTGTCAATTCTGCTGCTTTCCTTCATATTTTCCTATGATACTGGCTCCCAAAATAACTGCTTTTGAAGTTATTAAAAATAATTAATAACCTGTCTAACTAATAGCGCGATCCAAACTAATAAGATTACTTCTACTTTTACGCAAACAACTGCGCGGTCAATATCAGGTAACAATGACTTCTTATAATGACCTGTGATGCCATTAGCGCTGAATGCGTTTACTAATAAAACACCAATCAATCGCGCATATGCAGCATGGCACATGCGCACGTTTATCATATTACGCGATGATCATCATGCCTGGACTGATCGAAATTCTCTTATAGGGATAAGTAGATCTTTAAGTAAGAAAAAAGTTTAATAATGTATTTCTTTATAAAATCTTGCATAAAAGGCATTAAAAAACGTTGAAAGACGATTATTAATGACAATAATAACTTTGCACCATCTTTTAATTCGGTCATTGTTTAAAATCATCAATGTTTGTTTTGTGCCTCGGTACTTTTCTTTCGAGAGCTACGCTCCATCAGAAAAGTACCTCGGCCCAAAACGATTTTAAACAATGAACTCAAAAAAGATGGTGGGCAGTTATTATTGTCTAAATAAAACATACAAAGTTTGAAACATCACCCATCATTTAAAGCTTGTTGGATTTCCCACTGGTAACTTTTAGACTTTAAAACTTAAATTAATGGGAGAGTTCCTGTAAAAGAAAGTGTACTTAGACTTATTGCTTGATTTTTTATGCCAAAGTCATCATCATCATTTTTGATATTTTCACAATTTTATTTCATGCAGGGATCTTTGTTAGATTTTGGAGACGATATGTACCTGGTAAGTAGACAAATGTGACCATCACTTATCAGAACCTATATGTTTCTCCTTTCCTGAAAACTGAATATTTATTTTGTTTTGTTGGTAATCAATAGTTTGAAATGACACCATGATGTGACAAAGTTCACACTGTACAAGATTATTGTTATTTAAGTACTATGAAAAGAAAAATATTCAATTCAAAGCATGAAATAACAAGATGTTAACAGTGTCATAAAATGAGAAACATGTAAGTTTAAACAAGTGCTGTCCTTTGATATTGTGAGTCACAAATATTCAATACAGGATTTCATGGGTATATCAAGCCAAGTTTTACAAGAATTGACAGCTGCATTGCATGTCCTTTTTGCTATGGGGTCGGAAAACAAAACACACTGTTGTTTTATCTTTTCTTTCATTCAATTGTACAATAAATTCTAAAAATGATCTAGCCAATTAAGTAGGATAAGCCTCAGGAGTTTTAAAAAATTTGTGACCTAACTAATTGTTTTTATTTCGACCATTATAACGATATTTGAATTAGCTCGGTTGGCTGTACAACTTGCTCATCAGGATAGTTTGTAGTATTATGATATAATTAGACGTAAATACCAATTTGGGCATTTTTAAAATATAAATGGTCCTAAATCCAAACAAGAAATGCTATTAAGCTGAAATTATAAAACTTTCCCTCCCTTATGTAAATCTAAATTGGATATACATACTAATTATGTAAAAAAATGTCACATCACTTAATCTTTTCAAGCTGCTATGGCTAAGAAAAACCTAAATAATAAATGTCATTCAAATATGATTTAATTATTGTTTTCAAAACTTAAGGCAAAACTCTGCTATTTTGTAATGATGCTCAAGTTTGAAATCAAATAATACCTAGAGGTTCATTACCATTGAGTGAGCCTCCACGCATGGCAAAAAAATGAAGTACCCTTCTTAATTTAGATTAATGGGTTAATTGGAACGTAGGGATGTAAATGAAACACTGGTTAGTGGTGTACGTATGTAAGTACCATCATAAAATGTATGTTATCATCCGATGTTAAGTAACTTCAGGACTTCTTTATCAGTTAATCACTGCATCATGGATTTTTATACTCCCATTCATGTAATAACGGTTATATTTGTCCCCGGGTAAACTTAGCCTGGGCGGGTACCCAGATTTTAGTCCCAGGCCTGTGCATAGAAACTTTTTGACTTGTTCATTAGTTGCAATCTGTTGAGCAGTACAGTCACTAAGCAATAGATATCATCTGTTGATTTAAAAAATAATCTAATATGTTTTTGTTTGTTTACTTTTCAGAGTAAGAAATGCCTGACTCCACTGAATCTCGAAGCTGTGGCCAAGGAAAACCACAATCTCATAGACTTGTTATAATGCGAAGTCCTATTACCATCATCATGACATAAGAAAATAGACGACCTCTATATAGATACCAAATCATTTAAGTATGGTCTGAAACATAGGCATAACCAGAAGTGCCGCTTTTCAGAAATTTCAGAAAGTGATCCTGAACTCTCCAAGAAATCAAGTGGGGTAATTTGTATATACGTGTAAATAAATATTGACTTCATACATTGTAAATACGACTGACCTAGCAATAAGATATTTTAAGTAAAATTGGTGATGTAATATTTAAGAAGTGTTCTTCTGAAAGTTCTCATTTATATAGTCTATGCATTTAAATGATTGTGAAAGCTGCACAAACATTGTGTACTTGATATGTAGTTTTTGATTCCCTTATGAGTAGCCAATAAAGCGATGAGTGGAGGAATGCTAAACTACACCCCAAAGTAAAAAATACCCATTTCCAGTGCATGTAACTTTTTTCAATAATGGTCAATATTTGTATTTTAAATTTCACAATCTTGTGATGAACTTGAAATTAATGATTTTTATTTCAACAACTCACTGTATCTCTTTATACAGGAGCGTACCGTTGTTGATTCGTGATGAATCCACAGTTGATATTCAAATTAGCGTGTCACGCATGGCACGGCGTTTACGAAAGTGCGTTTACGCAGTACACAAAAGTCGATGCACTGATCATCGCGCGTCGGGCACTTATAGTCGTGCAAACACCCGGTGCTTGGTAAAAAATGATAACGTCAAAGCAGCAAACATTATTTCTTAAATTATCACTTTGCTTCAGATATGCAAAATATTTTTATGAAGATGAGTAGGCCTATCTGCAGTTAAATTGAAAACATTTAGAATTTAATTCATCCGTTTTCAGGAAGATTTTTGTTGTTGAAAGGTATTCAAACACGCCACAGAGTTGTTCATCGCGCAATAAAAATACGCTGACGCATGGATGCATCATTGTTGATTCGCGATGAACAACTCTGTGGCGTGTTTAATACCTAATTACACTACAAGGAAAATTGATTATGAATGAAAGCTCTTTTATTCATTTCCCCAAACAATTAAGTGCAAACTGGGTATAAGTAACACAATAGGGCCCAAATTAAAAAAAGCAAGGCTTTATGGACAAACACTTGTAACAATTTTGCTGCAAAGAAACTACCCTTCATCCTTACTTCATAAGACCCTACAGCTCACAAGAGTTGTATCGTTGCAAAGTTTTAATGTTTAAGAATGACTCAAAATAAAATGATTGATGTATGAAATGTACCTTTTGTGTTTTTGTTTTATGTTACCGTTTCAGCATCACTGTAGACAAAGTTGAATAACCAGTGATATATTAATGTTTAAGGTATTAGCCATGATTCCTAATGGAAAACGCACAAAAAAACTCCTTTGAATCAAGAAAACATCATACTTTTCTTAAAAAGATGATTTTCCACCAAATTCATTTCTTACTACCGATCTACCAACAGTGTCCTATTTTCCTCTATTTTTCATTTCAAATGTATGCTTGTTGATTTTTTTAAGGAGTGTAAAATATGTAAAAAAACAAGATACCTTCCTTAAAATGTCTTGTTGGATGAACAGAGGTGATTTGGATAATTAATTACACCATTTCTTTCTAGACACTACCATTTTTTTTTAAGGGGGGGGGGTGTCTCCGGGGACTATTACTACCGGAAACATAAAAATTAAAAGCGCAAGTAATTGTTTCTTGTACTATAATATAGAATATTCAAATTTAACCAGAATTATTATAGGTATAAGTTAGTAGTAAAGTACTTCCTAAAATGCAATAAAATCAGTAAGTTCTATGTCCACAGACATCACTCACCTGAGAGACAATGCGTTCACACTTTAAACCCAAACCAATCCTGAAATTCCTCATTCCAACCTGAGATAAATGAACTTAAGGCCCGCGAGAGAAGAAAGTTTTGCACTCATCAAGTTTTACAATATTCGGGGTAGGAGGCATTTGTTCTCCATTTAAGCGATTAAGTCTGAGCAAAAACCACAAGCGAATGTTTCTCGGACGAGCGAATGTCTTTGGACGCAAAGCCGAAGTGTCATGGAAACTTGGAAGTTTGCATTGATGATCATGGCTAATACCTTAACAGTAACACAACGAGTATACATGTATTATAAAAATAAAAGTTCTCAATGGGTAATTCCAAAGTAACGTTTGTGACCGAAAAATTGAAAAATTTCACTTTTAAATGGCTACAGATCTTAGCATAAACATTATATAGTATCCATATTTTAGGGTTTTTCCTAGAAAAATTGCAAAGAGGCTGATTTCAAATGATTATAGTAGGTTAAGGTCACAATCAAAATGTTCAGGACATTACGTCTTCAATCAGATAAAACATTTTTTAAGGTGGTAGAATAACAAATTGAACATCACTTCATTGTTTTCATTATATTTCAATTAATTTGATATCAAACATGACACACTTCAAGCATAATTTAGAGTCAATAACCTTTGTATCTAATGACCCCCCTAAAAATAAGGTTCCCCAACCCCAATTCACCCATACCTTTTTTTTTGGTTATTATT
>JXSR01S033112.1:0-18568 GCA_000969725.1 Ophiothrix spiculata | reverse complement strand
CATATCTGATGTATACAAATACCATACATTAGATATGCTACAAGGAGCAACATGTACGAGCCGACAACTGGACCCTTTTGCCGCGGCGGTACACATATATCTTTGCAATAATGAATGGTTGGGAGGGAGGTTCTGGGACAGGGAGGGAGAGTCCTCCCAACATTTAATCCCACACTTTTGCATTTATATGCCTAACGACCCTTAAGGAGGTAAGTTTAAGGCCTAGTATCCATTGGCTGTTCGCATATTCAGTATTCCCTTGTCTCGTTTACTATTGTTTGTAATTGTGCGGCGCAACACAGAATATAAATTTCGTTCTGCTTAGTGATCATACTAGTGGCCTATGTTCGGCAGATGATTCTTACGACCTGGCAGCACCAACAATCAACATGTTCATACTTGGGGAGCACCAGGTAATAGGAGTATCTGCCGTACACAGGCCACTGATATAATCACCAAGCAGAACGAAGTTTATTGTCTGTGTTGCGCCGCACAATTACAAACAATAGTAAACGAGACAAGGGAATACGGAGTATGCGAACAGCCAATGGATAATAGGCCTTAGACAACCACTGATGCTCACATAGAAATAAAGCTGAACTCTGAAAAATACAAATCAGCTTTTGCAGAATACTCAAGTCTCTGACAAAATCGATGCAATCACAAATTGCAGGGTCGAGTTTGTAAACAATTGGCCCCAAACTCTGGATGTTTATTTACATTGTCCGAAGAATTGTGACACCAATTTTAATCATGTTTATTTATAATCATGATAAAACAGCTGGGTGGCTAATGAAGTGGTCACAACTTGGCGTAGTGTTGTCTGCGTGCAAAAACGTAGGCAAAATCATATGACCCGCATGTTGTAAGTGTCGACTCCGTACAAATTTTAGAGCACGCAGACACGATGTAGCATTTAAGTGCATGCAGAACTTTCTCTGCGTCCTACATTCAGGACGGATTCCTTGCGTTTTTTGCAATTTTTCCCATATTCACTCACTCTGTGGACGACAAAATTAGCATGAATGTGTAAGTATACAAAAACAACATGGTTTGAGGGGAAGTATCGCAAAATACTGTCCCCGAGGTGTTGGATGTTCGAGATTTCCTCAAGGAAGTCTTGATCATCCAAACTGAGGGACAGTATTTTGCAATACTTCTCCAAAATAAACCATGTTGTATTTGTTTTACTACACCTCAAAAAATAATCAAAATATAACTTGAAAATAAATCTAAAAACTAACAAATAAAGTAGTTTGCCGTGAGCCATACAGTAGTACCATTCGGAATTAACGCGCACATGGGAAAGTAGTCAAAAATACTTTTAACGCGTCTCCACTATTTGAACAATAAAAAGACTATTAACTTAAAGATATTCAAGGGGTGTAGTAATACGTTTTCCTTTTAATAAAGTGGTTGTTTCAAGAAATTCATACCCTTTAAGCATGGTGTAAGTATTTACAATGTGCCCAACGTGCAGGGGTTGCCTTTACACTTTTAAATCCACAGGACAGAAGAACCAGTCAGTCTCAAAATCTACAGGTCCTGCACTAAATTTACAGATCCTTCAGAAGGACTTTTAATTCCAAAATCAGTGACAGCCTAAAAAAAAAATTATGTCGTTCTCGGTAAAGTCGAACCCTGAACGTGGGACAACATGCTTTCACTGTGCTTTCAACCTGCTCCTGCCACGTGGGATCTTGGCCTCTCATTAAAACTAGCAAATAAAAGCACAACAGGTGGTGACCACTAACTACCTAAATGACTGCATGATGCAATGTGGAGCTATGGAATAATATGAATAAAGACCAGGGAAACAGAGCTGACCCACTGGGTTAATACTCTACAGACATAAGAAACATTACAAGTGTATATGTTTTTTTCATTTATTTGATATATTTCAGCATATCATTCATTTTAAATATAATTTTCTTAAGAATATAGAAATTTACAATGCAAATTCAAGGACAAAATCAAAACTCAAAAATCAAGTCCAATCAAATCAAAGTTGTTAAGCTTTTTCGCTTCACTTAATTTGACACTGGTTGTATATCCTTAATAGCAAGGTAGCTGAAAGTTTCATTTCATGAATCAAGCCCAATTGAGGAACTCATATTTTTTAAAAGTTTTTTGGCTTAAAGATTTTTGGTTTTGAAATTGTTGTGATTTTGGTATCTTGAGCTGTATAAAATAATCTATGCTTTATTAAGTAATACTTTTTAAGGGAATATTGCCATAAACCTAGTTTTAAAACTCTTTTAAGATTTTTTGCAATATTTTAAAATTAATAATAACAACCCCCTGAGAGTTTGTTTAAAAAGGGCAAAAATGCAACTTAACAAATGTCAATTTTGTAAGGTCTTCACTAAAATGGAGAGGGAACAAAACATAACATCAAGTTTTTTGGCACTTTTAATAAAATTTACACATTTGATCAAAAACCTGACAATAAAAAACTGACACATAAAATAAATAAACATAAAATCAAAATGGTTTGACCTATTCAGCTGAAATTTTGAAACTTAAATCTTGAGTGGTCATCTTTCATATGTCAAATGAATTTTTCATATGAAAACTAAATTTTGAGAAATCGGACTAAGCTCCTTTAAGTGTATAGAAATGATTAGTACTTTGTATCAAATATTGAGGTATTTGGTGTGAGAGTAGCAGTAAAGCTACATCTGCTGGTGGGAACTGTCGCTGTGATCAATCTTAAAACATTGAAATACAAGTACTTAAAGGTAGGTATTCCGATCTGGTGAAAAATTTAACATACACTTTTTTCATATTTGTATGAATGGTCATCACCCATATAAAGCAATTGTAAAGTTTCATTTGCATACCCTGGGCCAAATTAATGCTACAAGCAAAAATTTGTCTGAGCTTGACCCATAGAAACATATAGGATATTTATTTTTGTTAACAAAATATTCAAGTAATTCAGCACTTTTTCGACTATATCTCTTCAATAAAACATAATATGGGGCGAAAATTTACAGGGGTTATGAGAAAAATATGCGCTTTCATGTGGTATCAAAATCTCCAATTTGATTTTTTGAGTGAAAGTGATCGGAACACACACCTTTAATGAAAATACAGTGGAACCTCATTAACACAAAATCTATAGTTTACAAACACCCTGATAACACAAAATGGTTTTGTCCCAAATGTGAATTTCCTATGTGAATTCAGTTGGATAACACAAAATCAAGGATAACACAAACTAAAATAATTGTCTCAAGTGATTTTGTGTTAACGGGGTTCCACTGTAATATATTGAATATATTCATATATTTGGATAGTGAGATATAAGGAAAATAAGTATAGCACCACTTTCACAGATCTTTCAATTAAACATATGATTTCTATAAATACTTCAGAACAAAGAAAGTCAGACCAAGTATTATAGGTCCCATCTAAATTTTTAGGGTTAAGGGACAGGGTTAGGGTACATTTAGGGTTTAGGTTGGGTCACGGTTAATGAGTTAGGGTCAGGTTATTGTTAGTTTAGTGAGTTAGGGTCGGGTCATGGCTAGGGTCAAGTTTTTGATGGGACCTAAAGTATACTATGTCCAGAAAGTCTTAGGGTGTGTTCCCATTGCTAATGTAGGGTTAGACCCTATATCCTGACCCAGCATCGAGTCCACATTGATTCGTGTTCCCACTGCACTGATAATCCTAGGTCAAACTCCCCATTGACTGAATGCTAGGTCGAGTCCACTTACCCGGATGTTGCAATTGACAAACACGGTCTATCTGTCTCGCTAGCTAGCAATTACGCACAAGAATCAGTTTATGATTTATCGGACATATTCTTGGTTTATTATTTCTATTTTAAGGTATATTATAGCTGCAGTCTTCTTAATGATGAACATAATAAATAATCAAATTGAAATACATCGACGATCGTACGTGGACTTTCACTCAAATGTGAAAATGTATTTTACCATTACGTGTGTACGGAGAATCAGACAGCTTTGTTATGAGGAAATCGCCGCCACGTATCATGCATGTCTTCCGCTACGTGAGCCCGGCCGGCAGGCCCGTGTATGCCTACCCGAGATGCACTGAGTACAAACTGTTCATATTTCAATAGCTTACTGTGACTCAAAAGTCATATTAATTTAAAGGACTATCATAGCATTTTGCAAAGATAATCATAATTCTAAATACAATTTTGATCAAATTCTCTGTCCCTGAGAACAGCAGTTTTGACTGTCAAACACCTTTCATACATGTATGCTTTATGTTTACTGTATACGACCTTCACATTGTTTACATAATTTATCTAACCCTACATTAAATGTGTGTGTTGTGTTCCCACTGGGCTTGACCCTACATCGAGACTACCTAATTTTGGTAGTCTCGACCCCACATCGAGACCACATTGTTAATGTAGGATTGAGACCACATATAACGTGTTCCCACTGTGTTTAATGTGGATTCAGATCTAGGGTCGTGGACTCGATGTAGGATCAAAGACTTCAGTGGGAACATGCTCTTATATATCGATGGGTTTTCATATTTATTTTTTCATTTACAGATTCTATTTCTGTTTCAGTTAACAACGAACAAATTTGTGGTTTTTGTTTTACTTTTATCTTAAGGTTTTGTCAACAAAGTAAATTGCTCCAAATTGGTCTAGACAGTTTCTTGATAAATGATATCCCAAGACCTGCTACAAGCTAGCCAAGCTAGTGATGTGTTTTTAGAGCACTTAGGCCTAAGTATACTTTAAAGATAAGAATTTCTTTTGAAAAGGAAGAAAACAGTAGAGTTTGTTGTTGAAATAAATCTGTAGAAGTGTCTTTTAAATTAAGCTTAAATGATTCTTGGGTGTCTGAATTTAAACAGTATAACAGAATTATTACTTTTAGAAATTAGATTGACTAAATTAGATTGCGTTTTATTATGCATATTGTATGGTTTTAAACAAACTTGTTATATTCCACTTTTCCAGTACACCAATCATATACCGTACTATGATTGCACAATAAGGAAAATTCTTTTTGATAGTACAATAATATTCTTTTATACTTAGTATCATGTTTGTTAAGATTTGAATCAAGTCTATACACTCTTGGGTTACAATCAGTGCTACTGTTTATACTTCTGTGATACAGTGGTTAACTTAAGTAAAACATTCCTAATTGCCCACATATTTTGCTGGCCACAACTGGTTCGTTGTTAACAGAAACAGACTTTACATTCTTTCAACTACCCATCTCTGAAATTGAGGGTGCACAAACAGAGATGTGTAACATTCAAAATGGTGTGCATTCCAAGATGCATTCTATTCCAATGTGCAAATCCAATCATTAGGAAATTGTCCAATATCAGGATCATAAATCTTCTGAGATTTTTGGCAACATTAGGTTGAAAAATGTCAAAATTATGGATCTTTGGGTCTATTATATTTTCTTTTGCCACGCATGTCTAATTTAAGGTCTGCTAATTGAGCGTTACATTGTGTTCATCTAATATAATGGTGAACACGTTTTGTACAGGGCCATTGCAAGCCATTTCCACATCTCAGTTATTATGTTGGAATCAACTGATAACTTGTACCACAGTGGTTCACTAACTTTAGAGTTACAGTCTAGTAGCTGTGCAGTTAGTGTATGAGGAAATATGATATATATATATATATGTACATATTATTACCACTTCCATCTTTCTGACTGTTAACTTCACGGATATGTATAATATCATTATTTGGTTGTGGGTTTGACGATTACTTCTGTTCATTTTCCTTCCTTAATTTTGCGATGT
Source organism: Ophiothrix spiculata (assembly GCA_000969725.1). Classification (NCBI taxonomy): domain Eukaryota; kingdom Metazoa; phylum Echinodermata; class Ophiuroidea; order Amphilepidida; family Ophiotrichidae; genus Ophiothrix; species Ophiothrix spiculata. The sequence continues at coordinate 12,796 of JXSR01S033112.1, read as the reverse complement.
ACTCAAATGGTGGAGTCAACTTTCCGTTGGACACAATGACAGCCTGTGGGAAAATAACAAAACAGTCAATTATTTCAAATCCTTTTTGAAAACATTTGAAAACAAAGTGGCACTTGACTGTATGTTGATGTCCAAATCAAAGACCTTTAGCAGCTTATGCAGCTGCAATGTGCAGCTTTAATGGTCACTTGCCATTATCATTTTGTTTAAAGGTCACACGCTCAAAGCCTCCTACTACATTAGGCAACAAACCCCTTTGTTTTACAGGCTCGACTGACCCAAATTTGAGTTTTGGAAGAATTTGTTTTTTAATTTTGCCAAAATCTGGCAAAGTCAGCCATATTTTCTGGATTTTTGGGTTATTTTGGGCAAAAAAAATGTTCAAAAAAGAAATTGCCCGACCGACCGACCTTAACTTGAAAGGTCTGCCCACCTGTAAAATTGGTTTTGGTTTTTTTTGTTACCTTACTGTATCTTTGAGCTGTTATATAAATGATAATAACTGGATTTTGTATTGGGATTTTCCATTTTAGATCAAACTGCTCATGATTTGCTGCCGGTAGATTGTTACAATCATTTCACTTCATTTAGGTGTTTTGCTGCCATTTCAAGCGCACATCCTATAGTTTTTATATATTGTAATATTTACCCTTTATTCTTGGGTGGGGCAGACTATAATGGCTAAATCTGGTGAGTTTTTAAGTGCAGGAGGAAAACCGGAGCACACGGTGCATTTATCTGACCTACCATTTTGATTGTCTTTGGGAACTTTTCCTCTTCAAATGGCTTCTTTGCATCAGATTTCAACTGCAGAAAACAAAATAAACAGGACTAAATTTAACAACTTGTCAACTTTCTGTAACAAATACCTAAATTTTTATATCTCCACTTTTGTACTTTTTGGAATCCACCCTTTTTTAATTACATTACCTATTGAATAGCCAAGCTGAAATTTGATTTTTCATTAACATTATTTAAATTATATTTTTTATGTTTGAAATCCAAATGAATTTTATTTTGTTTGTTGTTCTTGGGTATGAGGCTATTCTCTAAACGTATTTATTGATCCTATATATCAAGAAAGAGCCAAATATTTGTTTGTAAAACATTCCTTTCATATACACTAGCCATTTAAAGTATTTCCGCACTAACGTTAACACATTATTCGGCCATATCTCACAAAGCGTTTATAAGGAAACTGTCTGGAAACTTATGTTGCTTTTGGTCAGATCTGAAAGGTAATCTAGTTAAGTGTAAAATTGAGCTCCGAATGGGAACAACCCCCTCACGTACAGGGAGGGGCAACAACCGCGACCAGGACATTTAATCGCCTGCTTGTCACTCTTACATATACACATTCCATATGACTACTCATTTTGAGTGGTGAAGTGACCTTGACTCAGGTATTGTCAAATCAAATTTGACCTAAAATCACGTTTTTCGACCCATTTGTGTTGTTGCCCCTCCCTGTACGTCAGGGGTTTGATCCCATTCGGAGCTCAATTTTACACTTAACTAGATTACCTATCAGATCTGACCAAAAGCAACATAAGTTTCCAGATAGTTTCCTTATAAACGCCTTGTGAGATATGGCTGAATCTGATAATGTGTTAGTGCGGAAATACTTTAAATGGCTAGTGTATCATAGATTGAAGATAAATCAAACGAAATTTGGAGTTTGCACAGATAGACCAATATTAAAAATTCATCTATGGAGGGCAGTATTTATCATTGCCAACAACAATAATTAAAAATAAAAGAATATCTATATATTTTGATATATATAGAGAGAGAGTTTGAATTTGACAATGAAACTTTGCATGCTGTCATTGTCATTATTACAGCTAATACTTCAAATTGTGCAAAAATCTCAAATTGATTGAGGAAAAGTTTGGGGATGATGCCGAACTTGTCCAATGCCCCTTTAAACGACGTTCGCACAATCAGAGTGACATTCACTCTACATTTCAGCAAATAAGCCACAATGAAAATCAAGAGCAAATGTCATATACTGCATTTTTACTTTGTGGGGCACATATAGTTGTGAGGTACATACCATTTCAGAGAGGTATGGGGACAGCATATCTCCAAAGCTATCTGTTGCATCGTGTGGAAGCTGTGAAGGCATGTTGCTTACTGAGCACACCAATACACCATCCCCAGAATACCTGGAGAATAAATAACATCAATTAGGGATTCAAATTGTGTTATTGAGTAGTTCAATCAACAATCACAATCAAAACCCATGCATCCATATATTTTTATCAGGCTATGGTAGCTTTAAGCCTTCCAAGTTTGATAAAATATTGCAGATGCATCAGTTGTAAGACTTGTTGATTTTTGTGATTTTCACTACATTTCAAATATTTTTAAGTTGACATGAAATATTTCTTGATGAAATATGCATTAAAATTTTGACAAATATAGTTTGGAAAGTTATTTGTTGGATCACAAGCCATATTGCTCATGTAGGCTCATTATAGCTGTCCAAACAAGAGTTGGATTGCAGTTTATTTAATAACAAAATCATATGGTGTTATAACTTACTTCATATCTGCAAAGGCACCAGTGCTTGGGTTATACAACTGAAATGGCCGCTCTATGGTGGTGCAATCCTCAAGAAACTCAATAGAACCGCCTGGGTCTGCAGTGATGTCACAAATAGCTATGAGTCGGTGCGGGAGATTGCCACACTTAGTGCTGGTCAGCGTCTTGATGGATTCAGTCGTCAGAGTGCGTGGATGGTTGTAGCTCCACAGAACTCCATTGATGATGCATGAAACATATGGGGCAAACTGCATGGGGTGAAACATAACTCACAAATATTAGTATGGTACTAATACAAATATTTATTGGATGATTTAAACTAAAATCCATGGTAGGGATAGCATTTACAAACAATGGGGCCCTGCACTCTGTATTTGTGTATACACTGTCCAATAAATTATTGTTTGGCCTATAGTGTATTATCAACATCGGAGGTAGGAGTCTGTGACAAACAATGTTGTAAAGATTTCTATATTCATATTTATCAAGGTTACAAAAATGAAAATGCTGATAGCTTAAGACTGATAAGAGGCTTAGTCTGATTACTTTTAACTGTTTCTCAACTCTCTTAGATTTTGGTACCAAAATTGTTGTTTTATTTCATAATCCATGTGAAACATTACAGCTAAATCTTTTTTCGTTTTGGAAATATAAGTGAAAAATTGCCTTATTATGGAAACACAAAATATGTTACACAATGAAGTATAGGCGACAGTGAAAAAATTGCTCATAAAAACAAAAATGTTTGGGGATTTTTCATAAAAATCTGAAAACTAAAATTGGAAAAATCAGACCATATACTTTTGAAGTCCGAATAGATCCTCTTTCTGAAGAATATGACTCTTCGGAATGTTGAATCATCAGTATGTCTTGATTCTGTGAACTTTAAGGGCCCTGTCAACCCTTCGTTTTCAGAAATGGTTTTTGCTCTGTAACTCAGCAACGGGTAATTATTAAATCCAAATAAAAGTATACGTTTCCAGAAAAAAAATGTGTAATTTTGACCCTAAGATCCAAAAATCATGTTTTTTAGCCCAACATTTTATGGGAAAGCTAACTAAATATAGCTTTGGTGAAATTTTGAACTGTTTTACTTTTTAGAATCTAGAAAGCAATATCTAGGAATGCATTTCTCAAATTTTTGATTTTTTTCCCCTTAGTTTTTGAAATATTGCCAAAATAGGTACAAAAAGTGTTATGTTTTGCCAAAAATGGTGGCAGCGGTTTGATTATTGACATTACTTTACTAAAATGAGGTGTGCATTCCCATGAGCTGGTTGTGGTGCTGCACGTAACTCCAGTAGTGTCATTATCATCAACATTTCAGACTCAGAACATCAAATATTGACGATGCTTTACTCTTGTAGGTTATTATCATTTTCTGTATGTTTATTTGTCAAATCACACTAACCTCTTTTGTGAAAATGGATTGGTAGAGATGTGGTTCCTTCAAATATTCTTCAAAGGAAAATGGCCTCTTGTCATCTCTCACAAGGTGGTCTGGTGCATCTATGATGCTCACATAAATCTTCTTCAGATCTGTTTGAAGTAAGTCAATCCCAAAGTCAATGTATAAACTTCAATAATCATTGTAGTCGTTAGAGGATGCAAAAGCAGGAAACTCCAAGTAACAAATTGAGTCCATAATGTTTCTATTCTAAACATTTAGATTCTCCAAATTAGGCCAACATAATTAAATTGTTTGTCTCAAAGCTCACCACTACAGGTTGTAACACAAAAAATTATACATTCTTGTTAGCGATATCATGAGAAAACTAGAAATGTTGAATTCACAAACTTTGCCTTATTTGAAAGGCTATTCAATTGGCTACCAGAAGCAGCTTAAGTGATCTCATTTGATGGTCAGGTTCAAAAGTTACGACCATTTAAGTAAAGACCGGTAAAAACTACTTGGGCCAATTTCACCATTTTCCAGCGCAAATAGTTTTTCATGGTTTCGATGAAGATTAACAATGCAGTGAGATAAAATTGACAAAAGATACACTTTATGTTCAAGAACATTTAATATTTTTATTTTTTTCATATGATAAGAATAATTCATAAATTATTTTATGATATTTTAGATAAAAGTTATGCTTTAATAGGTTAAAATATTGCTCATGTTCCAGACTAAGCATAAACAGTTGAATCAAAGACTCGATATCTTTGGTATGGTGGAAACGGGAAAGCATTGAGTTCATTGCAATAATCTTTTTGCTTACACATTTTCATATTCAGAGGAAAATATGAAAATTGAAATTAAGTTACTAGCTCAATTGATAAAACTTGATTTTTAAAGAAGTTAAGTTCAGAAAAAATTAAGTTTTTTTTTGACCTGTATTAGAATCTGGGTACCGGTAGTCTAAAAGTGCTGTGTGCTTATTCTGTCATTTAGATGATATGTTGTCTCATTAACTAGGATATCTCTTGAAAAATTGTTTTGGCCTCCTGTCAAACATTAAGAATACAACAGTCTACGGACAAGGTCATCATTAAGAGCTCCTACATTGCCTTTGTTAGATGGAACACTAAAATCAGCCTCGTAATCCCGTTGAACATCGTATGGCTGATTTGGGGCATTATGTGCTATTATTTTGCTACCGGTAAATGATCGGATGAAATGGCCCAGGTGGTTTGAAGGCAGGGTCAGTATAATTGCCATAACTCTGCTTGTTGACCATTTATTTGGATGAAACAAAGTGGATTTTGTAGCTAAAGAAGTTGGCTTTCGATATAAATAAATGACAATGTGATACAAAGTGTAACTTGATTCTTTCAGCGTATATAACAATGTATAATTTTTTTCTGTTACAACTTGTATATGCGAAATGTGTTTTCTTTTTTTAATTTTTTTTTACCTCCATTTTTTTATTCCTCTGGGATAAGATTTTTGACTGTAAAACCAGGATTAAACCATAGTAGTGAATAAAACATTGTAGACAAATAAAAAATACAAGCTACAAAGGATATTTGAACTTGTATTTAAACTTGTTTTTACTCAAGTGTCAAGATTTTGAAGCAATTGTTTCAAAAGAATGGAATGAAATATACAGAAGAAGAAAATTCGTAAATACATGTGCGCAGCAGCTTTGAGACAAACAATTTAATTATGTTGGCCTTATCAAATTCTCCATAACAATCAAAAAATAACATAGCAGAGTCTGTACCAAGAAAATGGTGATAGTCACCATGCATTTTAGCAAATCATTTTCTACATCTTTTACCAAGATAACACAATGAAATATGTAGCAAATAAGCTGTGAGTTTGAATCCCCACTAACACCAATGTATTGTGTCCTTGGGCAAGTCACTTTATTGTCATTGCTTGCAAGGGGGTGGATGTTTGCTGTGTGTTTGTATGATTGCTTAAATGTTGCAATATTGGCACTGATTAAGCTATGGCCTACAAATTGCACTGTGTTTGTTTAATAATGTAGACATTCTAGCAATTTGACCTGGGATCATTAGAGTTTGAAAAAATTGTCATTGGGCAACGAAAAATAAAACCCTGTTTAGAGGGCCCAACCTACCCTCAATTTGTGTTTTTGAAGAATTGTTTTTAGTTTTGCCAAAATCAGCTGTTATTTTGGCCAAAATGTATCAATTTTGGTTATTTTTTTGGGGAAAATTTCCTTGCAAATTTTTTTTAGTTATTCTCTCATATGATTTTTAGGTTATTTTAGGTAAAACAAATTTTTAGGAAAACAAATTTGCCTGACCGACTGACCCTACTTGAAAGGTCTGCCCGCCCGTAAAACAGGGTGTTTTTTTGTCGCCTTACCGTTTATTATTAAACATGTCCAAAATGAAATTCTACCTACCTTCATTTTAGCAACATTCTAAAGTTGTTATGGCTTGATAAGTTGTAACTCTTTTTCCTGAACACCTGCAGTCATTTAGAATGACCCTTACCCTACCTCCATTTTGAGTTGTGATAGCTAGCTTGACATATTCTGGACTGGACATTAGCACCTGCTCAACAGCCAATGACCGGTCATTTTAGTGCAAAAATGGAATGTTACCTGCCCGACTTGTGAGTAAATCTTATTGCAGTATGTTGAGTCTATGGAGCTGGACCAGTACTAGTACTTATATAGTTCTTTGCAACATCCAAATTTTAGAGTCAAATGCTTTACATGACTTCTGAAACACACAGCAATTAGAATAAAGTTTCTTGCCCAAGGAAACAAGGAGACATGGTCCAACCGGGGCTCAAACCCAGACCCTCTGTATGTTTTAAAATAAACAATCTTTCATAATCTCTCCAACCGAACTGTACCACCTTGGCTAGAGGTATCTAAGACTGTGTTCACACTTATACTAGTCATGACTAGTCCTATAAACAGCTCTAGAGCAAGACAACTTAACAGTTGTGTTCACACTTGGACATGAGTTAAAACTAGTGGCGCATCACTTTTGGTCACAAGCAAGACACTTCCAATAATTCCAATCGCAATGGGAATTTGCTTGTGAGCATCTCACTAGCAAGAATATAATCATGACCAAAATTCTTCTGTGTGAACATGTCCTATATGTTATCATTAGGGCAAGTGAATTATTTTTTGTTTTGGGTAAGTATAATTAATCATCCCCAAGAGTACGACAATACCAATGTCCAGCACTGGGCACATTCAAATTGTAATTCTATTACTACTTCCTAAACACCCTGCAGTCATTTGATATAACCCTACTGCTAACATTACCTCCATTTTGAGCAACATCCTTGAGTTGTTGTGGCTTGATATATTCAACCGGTAATTGTGCTAGTACTTCCTGAACACCCTGCAGTCATTTGATATAACCCTACTGCTAACATTACTTCCATTTTGAGCAACATCCTTGAGTTGTTGTGGCTTGATATATTCAACCGGTAATTGTGCTAGTACTTCCTGAACACCCTGCAGTCATTTGATATAACCCTAATGCTAACATTACCTCCATTTTGAGCAACATCCTTGAGTTGTTGTGGCTTGATATATTCAACTGGTAATTGTGCTAGTACTTCCTGAACACCCTGCAGTCATTTGATATAACCCTAATGCTAACATTACCTCCATTTTGAGCAACATCCTTGAGCTGTTGTGGCTTGATATATTCAACCGGTAGATGTGCTAGTACTTCCTGAACACCCTGCAGCAGAAATCACAAACTACAATTATGCATGTTAAACTTAATATTTACAATACAGAGTCAAAAGATATTTTTTTTTAAATGATCATCAAATTCATTGCAAACTTGCTGTGAACCACTGATTAGGCCATGGGGACATATATCATAGCATATCATAGTGTAATACCATGCTCTTTCTTGGTTATTTCTTTCTTTCTTCATAGACTGTTATATACCTCATATATAGATTCCTGTCCTCTGATTGGTCAAAAGTGAGGGCTTGGATTTAACTAGGCCCAGGGCATATTTTTCACTAGGCCTGCTCAATACATTTTGCGCACAATACGGCGCGGTCAACATTGAAAGGAGAAACATAATATCGTAAATCAGTATCTGGCGTTTTAAGTGCTTAAACAATTCTTTTAACCAACCAGATGACAACAATCTTTATATTCGGTATATAAAACGAATATTGACTGCTTTTTGTTTGGGTATGGTTAAAATAATTTCCCCTGGGTGATCTCAAAACCATGAATATGCCCGAAGCGAAATAATTTAAACCATGCCCTTCAAAGCAGTCAATATTTGTAGGCCTATATTATGGTCTACAAATGTAGTGTTCACTTTAGCATTTTGTAAAAATAAGCAACAAGCAATCAACCGACCAGACATATTTCAAATGCAGACTTACGTCTGTTTGACTTGTGCTGTATGTGCTGTTAACCTTTGTCAAACATTTTGAATGGAATGAATTGCATTGCTCCAGTCAAGTCTCCCGATTCAAGCAGACGTCTCCCACTTTTAGGAAGTCCTCCCGACGTCCCGATCGAGGTGCCATTTCTTCCACTTTGAAAAAAAATCTCCTGCCATCTCCCACTTTGAGCAAAAAATCTATTGCGGTGTCCTGCTAGCGTGTATTACAGACAGTGTACACGGTGCTACATTTTGTTGAGGAAGAGGAAATGATATTGTTATGAGTCTTTGTGCGCTTGTGAGACTTTCTTTTTGCTTGTCAGTTTGCAAAAGTTATGTAAAATTTTGGGCCTCAAATGTCAGTTGTCCGTAACGTTACTTGTAAATTTCAGTCTGATATGAAACCCTCTTTTATGCTACATATGTTACAATCGAAAGGCATTTGACATTTGTAAAAAAAAAAAAGATGCGGCAGGATTATGACCGATTTGCTTTTAGCTTCCTGAGCCGTTAGAGCATGGATCTTTTAATATATACAGAGGTTTTGGGTTCGAGCTCCGGGGCACAGCAGTATTCATGTCTCCTCATTTCCTTGGCAAAGAAACTTTACTCCAATTGGTCTGTGATTCGGAAATCAAATTAAGCCGTTGGTCCCCTGTGTGAATGCTCCTTCTTGGGGTGCTGCATACAGTATATACCTGGTGGTGAGTTAAAATGACTTTAACACAGATTATAAACTAAAAAATAGTTATTAATATTAACTTTACCTTTGAGACTTTCCCAGCTCCCATGAGTGCGAAGGTCAAAGGTCCCAAGGCTTGCGGTAGCCCATTGGTAGCTATTTCCTTGCCAACATGTCGTACTGCTGCTTTTGCTGCTGCCACATTTGGGTAGTTATGAGGCGGTGCAATGAACTATTGGAGGCAATAAAGAAGAAATAAATTTACCATAAAAATACTGGTGCATTATTCCTGCAACACAATTTATCATGATAAAAAACACATGTGAAACTAAAACCTAAAACCACATTTACACTGGACAAAGCTTACCATTGATTTAAGTCAAGTTTGAAATTCAACGTTAATCAACGAGCATTTTCACTAAAAAAGCCAGATAAAACTTTATTGGACAGTGTAAACAAAACTGTAGAGTGCAGGGCCCCATTGAGTATCAATTCAACCTGTCCCCTTTTGTTTACAATGTCCAATAAACTTTTCTTTTGCCTATAATTTGTGTTAGTTCCCTCGCTTTGCAGCAATGAGATTCCCAGTTTTATTCCCGCACCTGGCGCTATATTTGCATTTGGTTTTCAGTCTATGCTCGCTTCCCCAGATTTTCTCTGGGTACTCTGGTCTTCCTCATGCATTAAAAAAAACCTGAATTTAAAACATCTTGGAGCCCAGTTGAAGATAAGCTTCCTTTAGCTTACTTGGTATCAAGGTGGTTTTCCTCGACAAAATTCTAAACAACATGAATAAATGAATAATAGATCATAACTAATAGCCAAATTCATTCTGATTAAGCTCTCATGTCTCATGTGGTAGATGATCTACATGTCGGTACATTTATTGGCCAGGACTTAATGCAGCTAGGCAATCGCAGACACCAAGGGGTCAAGTGAAGTCCAACTTCAGTAGTCTAAATGTTTATTACATCGGAATAAATTAAATTGAATTAGACTACTACATCTTCATTTCTAAATTGAGTTAAAGAGAGGCTTATTAATTCAAGTTTTTTTAAGTCACCTTCATGTAAGTCACCTTGGTTTACACTGGCAACTCAGCTTAAATCAATTACGTCTTTTTTGAAGTTGACTAAAACGTAATACGACTTATGCCTACAAACATGGTAATAGTCTAATAACATGTAATAAAGGGTATCAAAATTCAACCTGGGGTTTCCATGGATTGATATATTACACAATATTTTAAAGGCTTCTGTGCAGCAGCCATAGGTGCCACAGATGCCCCGGCAATTTGAAAGAAAGTGAATTTAGAAATAAATAATTAGGAATGAGCCCTCTAGAGGTGACCCATATTACACAATATTTTAAAGGCTTCTGTGCAGCTGCCATAGGTGCCACAGATGCCCCGGTAATTTGAAAGAAAGTGAATTTAGAAATAAATAATTAGGAATGAGCCCTCTAGAGGTGACCCAGATTACACAATATTTTAAAGGCTTCTGTGCAGCGGCCATAGGTGCCACAGATGCCCTGGTAATTTGAAAGAAAGTGAATTTGGAAATAAATAATTAGGAATGAGCCCTCTAGAGGTGACCCAGATTACACAATATTTTAAAGGCTTCTGTGCAGCTGCCATAGGTGCCACAGATGCCCCGGTAATTTGAAAGAAAGTGAATTTAGAAATAAATAATTAGGAATGAGCCCTCTAGAGGTGACCTATATTACACAATATTTTAAAGGCTTCTAAGCAGCTACCATCGGTACCATTGGCGCCACATAAATTTTGAAAGAAAAAAAAAACCTTTTACAAAATCTTAAATGGCTTCCTTTGCAGTTGCTACAGAAAGTAAGGTAGAGGTCCATGTCCAATCTACATTTTGTGCCTGATTTTGTGTATGCTTACCAATTTCGTGCCTATCCATACCACTTGGTTCTGCGTCCAGACTAAATATCTTACATGGAATACAAATTAAAGTAACATTTTCGTGCCTACTGACATTTCGTGCCTGCTTACACTAAGGATCGACCCAGATCAATCTTTTTTTATTCTTGAATAGGGTATCAAATCTGACCTGTACATGCGATCACAGTCGGAATCTAAAGAGTAGAGTATTCTATCCCTGATTGTTCTCAACATTGTTTCGGTCAAATATTCTGGATTTTTAAGTTCCTTCGTGTTTGATTCCAATGATCATTGGAGTGTTGCAAAGTATATGAAGCAGAAGCAGAAGGACTGTTAGTGTTATTTTGGTGTCTGGACATGCTCCGCAAACCTGAGATAAGTAAACCAACATGTCATCTGGTTTCATGAAATAAAGTTTTAACAGATAAGGTCTTAATTAGGTTATCTATCAAACAGTACAGATTTAAACAGCTGTAATTTCAGATACAAATAATCATTTCAGAGGGTCACCTTCTGCAGTGGTTACCTGGTCACATGTAAAGGCTGACTATTCGATTCTGAAAACTTTAATCAAATGTGAAAAGGTTATAAATGAAATGAAAATAAACACAAATTCATCACTTATCTTCTCTATAAGTAACCTTGTAAGTCATTAGTCTATTCTATATCTATCCTGGATTGAAAAACAAACTATTACCAACATTTTCCATGTCATTTTACATCTATCTACTCTACAAAGTAAAAATGCAGTATGTGCTTTGCAGATACATTGCAAGTTACTTCCTTTCTCTTGGAGGAATCCTGCACAAATGGGCAGATGATCAATTCACTCCCATAACTTAAGGCAGTATCTACTATACCAAACTTGTGTACATACATGTTTTTAGCATAGAAGTGGATTGAATTGAAATTGCATGCTAATAGGATGTATCTGCTATGTCTAATAAATGCACATACTGCATTTTTACTTTGTAGGGCAGGACTTATTAATGTTTTCTACCATCTTACCATGAGTGGAGTATGGAAGCCCAGAGCAAGAAGCCTTAATCCCATTCCATGTAAAATATTCAAAGTTCCCGAGATACCAGCCATATGACTGAAGCCGACAACACGAAAGCCTTTGTCATTGACCATCTTCTCATAATCAATAAGGCGCACATTCTGTTTATAGGGGAAAACAAAAAATATTGGACAATTTAAACAAAAATACATGGTAGAAGTTGCATTTACAAACAATGAACCCTGTACTATGGATTTTTGTTTATAATAATGGTAAGGGTTGGAAGAGATGGAAAATAATAGAATAGAAGGTCAATGTTAGAATCCCCCATCGGATATGACAATTAAACAAATATACATACTGGAGTTGCATTTACAAGTAATGGGCCCTGCAATATGGATTTTTGTTTATGTTGTTCAATTAATTAATGTCTGACCTATAGGAGATCAAAAGGTAAAATACTAACATTAAATTCTGAAGAACACATAGTAAGATTTCATTTGAACAAAGAAAAAGATTACAATGTCTTCAAGTCAGACAGACTAGGACCGCATCTCAGAAAAGGAGAAACATAAATCTAGTAACATAAATAAAAAAGTATTTCAGTGGGCAAAAAATGGACAAAAAGGTCAAAACTGCCCATGCAATCTGTCAGCTCCATACACAATTAACCATTCAAAGTGTACAGGCTGATCAGAAAATTCCCTGCCAATTTGCTGTGATGGAGAGCTGAAATATATCTTTCTCTCAGACTGGAAGTTAGTCCCGGACTAACTGAAACTTGAAATTTTAAAAAATAACACATTTTGGGAAAAATAAAATAATATATTCATGTTTTTGTTTAAAGATTTATACAGATACT
>JXSR01S033108.1:5164-36748 GCA_000969725.1 Ophiothrix spiculata | reverse complement strand
AATATATATATACTTGACCTATACTAATATGAATAGTTTTAAAGTTGAAAGTGGAAACTCCTGGTTTTGCCCATTTCCTGTGTGTTACCTAAAGGTAACCCAACTTACCACAACTCGACACATGACCTACTATATAGTTTCCTTTTTATGTCAGACAGCATTTGAGGGATTGTTTGTAAATATCTGTAATATCAGTGTTGGTAAAACAATGGTTCCTCTAGTATAAAATGTCCTAAATAGCCTTCAGCAGTTTAGTCTTTAAAATCACAATTTCAGCAAAGGTCCTGTACAAATTGTTCAGTACCTTAAAAATTACCTCAACATATACCAAGATTCAACAAAATTAAGCATAAACTAACATTTCGAATAGTGAGATAATTTCCTCTTCATTTAAATAAAAAGCAAAGGGAATGCTAATGGTATTTTGGGGGAAATACCTACATCTGATGCTGAAGATGAAATAAAAATGTGATGCTCAGCAAATGCTTTCTTATCAGAGTATTCATACAAGAAAATAATTTTTTGTGAATAAACAAATGGATTAATTTACTTACCAAAAATGTACAGTCTTTATCTCAAACTGACAGATCTGAAATGATAAAAAAAGTGTGGATGAATGAATTTTGTGCAAAAATTGAACAAATCAAACCACACAATTCAAAAAATAATGCAAACATGTGTTACAGAGTATAAGATTCTAAGCTAGATAAATGTGATATGTGTTTCTCTGCAGAACCTCTGACATATGTTGTTTGCTTACCTACAGCCAAAATGGCAGGGTAAACAGCACTCTTGTTTTCTTGTATTTTCACAGACTTACAATAAATAACATGTGCTCTTAAAGTAGGTAAGATTAAACATTTCAAAGAGGTGCATTCACTTACAAAAATCACATGATTTTGTCTTGGCAGTACAGCAATACCATAGAATTATAGAGCTGTGTTCTTGACTCTGTGATTCATTTTGTGAAAATGCCTACTTAATTCAAAAAGGCTTGGTTTGGTGGTCACTAAGAATGATAATATTCATTGTTTAATGTAAAACTGTTTTTCATGTACATTAATATTATAATGATTTATTTCATGCTGTGAATTTTAGTGTAATTCTAATTAGATTAGAGCTAACAAGTTAGCAACAATATCCTCATGACCTTTGCGTAAACTGTGCATAAATGCTAATGGCTATCCAATTATGATATTGCTAAGTGGCAATTAGTGGGAATGGAAACATACATCTCATAAATACTAGACCCAATTACACACAAGAAAGCTAGTTGATGTGCATAGAGCTCTCATCGTATTATACTGTTACTGCTAGTTTTGCATTGTCTTTATGTTGTATGTTCGACACTAATTAGTAATCCCAGTCAGCTCTGTATTTGAGACCTCATAAAATGAACTAAACAGAAAGTGATAATGTTAGTTATTCAATTTACATATTGACGAGTAGATAGTTGTTGCCTTTTCAGTCTTTCTGCTTGGTTTCGCAGGCTTATTTTCTTTTGAGATCTGACAGCAAATTCACACACTGCAATTGTTTGTCATGTAAAATTGATATTGAAATTCTCCTTCCGGCAGCTACCTTCTCAAATTTATCATGAAATAGTCTGGCTCCATTATAGCAAATTCAATGCAAATATGGCTGGCATTAAGGAGGACATTAACACCTTCTCATGACACATTTTATTCATTATTCAAGACTACTGTTGTGAAAGTGTGTTAGTGCTGTCAGATTCAATCCACCGCCAGGACATCAAAAGGGTGACGAGCTGTGAAAAAAGTCTGCCTAACTAGCCCTTTGGAAGTGTTCTAGATAATGTGTTGTTGATGTAAGGAAATAAAACAATTATCGCCAAAATGAACATGTTTATATAGGAATTTGTTTCTATGAACGGTTCTACACTTATGGCTTACTCAAAAATGCTTAATGTATTATGCAATAAAACAAAAACCATTTTTAAATATTTGGAACTTTCAACTACAATAAGTTAGTTCTCCATTCTAAGAATTTGTAAAGCTCTTGTGGAATGCAATATTTCTTGTGCCAAAGTCTTACACATTACAAAATTACAAAAAATGGCAATTAATGAGCAGGTACCATAGTACTTAAAATCTGCTACAAAAGTGAGAATTTAAAGCAAAATAATTAACAGATTAACACATTTATGTGCATTTCAAAGGGGAAGGAGTAACAGAGAGAAAAAAACATAAGTATGCAGCACAAATTTACATGCAGCATAAACCTGTGATGTCTGGCATGACAGACAAGACATGAACTTGAAATATCTTGCATGTCTGACTAGACTGAGGTCTTCAAACCAGGAGGGCTTTTCAATTTTCGTAGATAAAAGGCTGTGTACACCAATATTGCAAGGAACTATGCACAGGTAATTACTGTATGGTGTGGTTTGATGGGCAAGACAACAAATATGTTTAAGACTTTGTCAGAAGAAATATTGCATTCCACAAAAAAACAAGACTCTGTAACATCGGTGAATAGATTCATCAGGTTTGGTTGAAATCCATAGCTTAAATATTAATTTGTCAAAACCATGTTTTGTACTCACGTTAATATTTTGTCTCACTTCGTCGGGAGACTTTGTCAGAATGACCATCTGATCCACTTTGCCGGGAAATATGACATAAGGTAGTCTCTTTCACAGGTTTGGCAGGTGTTAGTAGTGGATCATATACGTGGCTAAGAAGGTAGTACAATGTTCAAACTGCTATGAAACCCCATAACACCCTCAGACGCTTACTTGTCCATGCAAAGGACAAAAGAGACACCCTCCAATGTAGCAACTGTATCTATGAAATCAGATGCAAAAATTGTGATCATTCCTACGTTGGTGAAACATCACGTTTATTTGGAATACGACTTGCAGAACATCAAGCGGAGGTGAAAAAGGCAAATGAAAAATGTTACACGCGCTCAGAACGTAGAGCTTCAGAGCAAGAACAAACTAAATCTACCATTTCAGACCATGTAGCTCGGGCCAACCATGTTATCAACTGGGAGGAGCCCAAAATCCTTGGTAAAGAACATGACAAAAAATCGTGTGAAATACGAGAAGCCATTGAGATCAGGAGGAGGGGCACAAAGACACTCAACAGAGAGGAGAGCACCTACCTTCTTAGCCACGTATATGATCCACTACTAACACCTGCCAAACCAGTGAAAGAGACTACCTTACGTCATAGTGGATCAGATGGTCATTCTGACGAAGTCTCCCGAAGAAGTGAGACGAAATATTAACGTGAGTACAAAACATGGTTTTGACAAATTAATATTTAAGCTAAAGACTCTGTAAGTTGGGGACTACTTCTCTCGTATTGACTGGACACATACAAAGCCACCTATCACAACCTTGCATAATCAAAAACACTTCATCATCCTCTTATATTCTATTTACAAATAGTGAGATGAAAACATGCAGGGACAAAAGGCACATTTATCCTGCAGGCTATGAAACTCAGACAGGCTATAATACTACATGTAGTCATGATGTGATGACTTGTAAACAACAACAGAGAATAGAAACACTGTTTCTAGGGTTATTTTAATCGAGCTACAACACAAAATAGAAGCACCGTAAAGTTCATATGATTCCAGACAGTTTCAAAATTCTTATTGATGGATTAAATGTATCAGATACGGGTATTATTCTGTACTCTAATACTGATTAGTCCTTATTAGTATATTGTAGCCTTTGATCATAAACATGTTTCTAAATGTCACCGTAACCTTTTCATCACCAACAAGGTTCACAGCAAAGAATATTAATTGGATTGTATTAAGACTCTGCCTATCTGCAATTAAAATAAGATATATGTTTAGCATTAAAGATGCGAAGGAAACACGTGCAAACATCAAAGCAATGTTTACAAGAGTCACTACATATCACTTCTGCACTGGCAATGATAAAGGACAATATTATACTCTTTGTTGCATGTGAAACGTGTAGTTTTATCTACATCTAGATGTAAATCTTGACAGCCCACAAACAATAATTACTACCTTAAAATATCTAGAGAGAATGATAAAACTGAAGGTGTCCCAGAAGAAACAACAAAGGGAATAACTTTTCTTAGCTGTCATTATAACAAATATACCCTTGCATTTGTAGATATATCATTACCAGACTTATGCCATTTACTTGATCATTTTAACTCTTTATATCATAGATTAAAAAGTGTTGAGTTATAGGCAACAACGTATTCAAAGAAATCAAGTACATATATGAAGTAATGTTGTAAATTTTAACAAAATGACAAGACTTCCTTAAGAGATTCTTAAATGTTAAATACTTATGTTTGTAAAACATAGAAATATCAAAGAGTGCAATGGGTTTCTATATTGACATTTTATTAACTTCACGACTGCAATGTAAGCGTATCATTCAAATCACCCGGAGTTGATTCCTACACAGCAATAAGTCCTATAATATCTTGATTACATGTATTCTAACAAGAATCTGTTTGTTATTACAGTTCACTATGAAATGCAAGGCAAATTTATTATATAATTAATCAGATGCAAAATTGACTGGGATGAAGCTAACCTGTAACATGATGAAAACCTCTGGTATTAAGGTATGTCTTGTGGCAGTGTGGGTCTTACAACTAAGGGACCACTGACAATTAGTGATATTGGCTGTTTTTAACAAGGTAACCAACGAGGCCTTGTAAAGCTTGCCTTTCTACGTTGGGTGGATAGACTGAGAATGAAGTTGCATGAGTGCAGGGATATAATTTATAGGGATTTATCAAGATTTCATTGGACCTTCATCAAAACCAGAAATTGAAAAAAACAAGTTCAATTTAAATTTCCAGATCTTAAAAACGTTTACTTATACAATATCATTCATCTCTATAATTTGGTTAAGTTTAAAGGGATTTATCAAGATTTCATTGGACCTTTATCAAAACAAGATATTAAAAAAACCTAGTACAATCCAACTTTCCACATCTTAAAATTGTTAACTTATAGACAAAGTCATTCGTCTGGTTAAGATTTTCTTAAAGCTCTTGCAGTATGTAATTAGACAATAATAACTGCGCACCATCTTTATTGAGGTAATTGTTTAAAATGGGAGGTGTTTGTTTTGGGCTGAGGTACTTTTCTGAGGGAGCTACGAAGAAAAGTACAGAGGCACAAAACAAACACTGACGATTTTTTTCAATGACCGAATTAAAAGATGGTGCAAAGTTATTATTGTCATTAATAACCAACTTTCGATATTTTTAATGCCTTTTATGTGTGATTTTATTAAGAAATACTTTATTAAACTTATTTCTTTCTAAAGGTCCACTTATCCCTTTAGATCAGTCCAAGCATGACGATCATCACATAATATGATAAACGTGTGGTGCATACAAGCGCTTGATTGGTGTTTTATGAGAAAACGCATTCAGCACTAATGACATCACATGCGCAGGTCATTATAAGAAGTCGTTGTTACCTGATAATGACCGCGCAGTTGTTTGCGTAAAAGTAGAAATAATCTTATTAGATTGGATCGCGCTATTACGCAGGTTATTAATCATGGATAGTTCCTTTGAAGTATGTCTTACAGTCACACAGGTTCAAAAAGCAGATCAGTGACAATTTCGGTGCAGGCTTTTTATTAAACAGTGTAATGGATTACATGATACGATCTGACTTCGGATAGAGGCTGTAATCAGAGGAAAAAAGAGAGATATTGACCTTCTGTCTTACAGCAAGAGCAGTTCACATCTACATGGATCAATGACAGGAACAAAGTTTTGCCTAATGACGTATTCTAACTATACAATAGATCAGATGATAGTTTGATTTGGATAAAGTTAACTTATGTTATTGTAAGAATTTGACAACCTAGTGAGGATCACCAAGCTATGTTGAACACATGGCAGACCACTGCGGGAAGCACGGAATCAAAACAATCTCTTGCATGACATTGATACACTAAAACTTAAGAGGAATATCTAATCGTGTGTTCATGCAGTTTGGGAAATGAAAAATACTGTCAAGCATTTTGAGCACAGTAGGATTCAATTAAATTCCATAATTAGAAATTGATTCTGATAATTGGTAATGCTCCAAGGTCTTATGTCTCATAAAAGCATTTCCTGAAAGCCAATTAACAATTCAATCTATTAAAATGATTAGATGACTTCTATTACATATAAGAGATCATAGTGCAAAATGTACTGATGTAATTCTGAAGCTGCATTAAAGACGATTAAAGACAAAGGAGACAATGGCAATATGCATACCTTTTCTGCTGTATCAAATATCATAAAATGGAAATTTGCATAGTTCTGAAATAACAAATGCTTCTTTCTTATTGCAAGGGATCATAAGTAACTTAACAGTTTCGATGAAATTTGTGCTTTGTTCTCTCAAATAACAAAGATATATATTAGAAATACGCTGTCAAGGAGGCACATTTGGCGTTTGTACCATACAATGTTATCATTTGTGTGGCACTTTATAAAAACTAGTTGTGAACACCTGACATAGAGTCTTGTAGCTATATTGTACATTTGGACAGTTAATGATCCTGGGAAATGTCTTTTTCTATGGAAGTCACAGTTTTGCTTATCATTATTCCCTAAACGGTCTTGTCAGGAATAGACCATGCAGTTCGCAGCTTTGCTGCATCCGAAAAGATACCTATCAGACAGACAAATGTATAAGCATTTTACTTTCTACACATATATAGGTCAGACACAGTTATGAGCCAGGTAAACTTTTGCTGTTTGTAAATGGCACAAATAACAATTACAGCAAGCAATTCATCATGCTTCTATCCAATTATTGGTAATACTAAATGGTACTTAAGAGAAAACACAGCAAATAGAACGGAACATTACGAGTTATGAGTACACGTCATTCACATTAAGACACTGGGATGGTATCATTATTTCTTTAACAACGTCATTGATATTATAAGCCTTAGGCACTGTTGTAATTGGCTTGCGTGGATGTAATAATAATTTTGAGTGCGAAACTGGTTATGGAGAGAGACATTTCGAACAAATTCACTAGATATAAAATATTGAAATGTCAGTTGATCATATGGAATGTCATAGTAGGCGTGACCTTGAAAGTGATAGTTGATAGTCTGTGTTCTAGCTAAAAGAGAAATGCTGTCTTAACAAAGGAAAATGCCAATGAAAGGGGACAGTCATGGCTGTGAATCTACTTCAAACTGAAGATGTTGAATTTTGAAGTGAAACTGGGCAGTAAAGTCAGTTTTACCTTAAGTTTGAAAACAAATAATACATAGAATTGTAATTATTACTGGTTAACTGATTATGCCATAATACCAAGATACCATAATATCAAAGTCAAATTCATGTCAATAACTTTCCCTAGATATCTTTGAATAAACTCAAATTCAAAATTTGCCAACCTTCCACTCCTTTGCAGGAGCAGGTTTCATGTGCATTCTATTTACTCAATTTAGACATTTAGAATGTCTGTTTATCATATAAATTTAGGATGTTAAGGTGGGCATGACCTTGAAGTTCAAGATAGACTATAAATGTGATTACAAGAGATCTCGTAACTTAGTTTCTTACTGCTGATAATCCTCATGGAAGGAGACAGACATAGATAGGAACCTATGTACAAACAATTTATTCAATCCATAAAATAGTATCTTAGCTGACCATTGTAGTCCCAGTAGGCATGAACTTAGAAGACGCTGTCAGTGTCCTAGCTGCAGTAGAAATTCTAGCTGTCTTATTAAGGATAATTCACATGAACAAAGCCAAACATATGTTATTCCTTAAATTCCGGTATAAATTTGATTCAATCCATTAAAAATCATTTCTGTTGTTCATTATAGTAACAATTTGTTGAACTTCATGAATACCAACCAATACAGTTCACATAAGAAGCCACATTATTGCTTTACTTATATATTGGTTAACTTAAATCTAAAAACTCATAAACTTTTAAAATCAAACTATCCAAAAATATGTCATATGTCAAGTCATCCTCTTTATTACCATACAAAGTCAACAATTTGAGCTCTGTTTGCCCTATATTGTAACCTACTTCATATCTTTTTTACATACAATCTTTAAGACATATCTTCTTGCATTTTACAGGCATCAGTCATACAGGCCGCATGTTATAAGGATTGCAATGAGCACCATGCTTACCAACAAGCAGCTTGACAGGTGTAATAAATGCAATCAATCAATAGTAACATTTTCTGCAAACACCTCACATATACACAAAGAAATCTGATATCATCTGAATACATGTACACTATCTATCCACATATCAACATAAGAGAACTGTAGTTAAGGTTTTACTTGAGGTTGCTGTTGGGTTGATAACATTTTTTAATCAATCACATCAATTTTTACTTACTCCAGTCAAAAAAGAAAAAAATGGTTCAGAAACTTGAAATCAGAAAGAAAATTCATATCATATGTGACCGTCCCAAACCAATTGTAAATGCAGCCTCTTGTCATTTTCACTTTTTTAAATAATTGCAAAGACTATGTTGTAAGGATTAAAATGACACCTTAATGAACTTCACTCCACTTCCATCAAAGCTTCTCAGGGAGTAAAATGTATAACTGAGATAAACACGTTCAAAAATCAATACCCTATATTTTCTTTTGATTGTCTTCAAAATAAACTGGTTTATTTCATATTTCCAATCATTTTCTTGAAATAGAACTTTGCAGGAGTTTTGAAGTAAGCATAAGGATTGTGAATCTGTCAAAAAATTGATTTCGGCAAATTACGACCTTTACATGTATTTTAACCTGTAACGCAAAATGAAATTTGCTGCATTTACGGCTCGTTTGAGATGGACGGTCTCAATTATTATCTTGAAATGATTGTTGCAATAGACTGGAATGCTGTGTATCAGGAAAAAAAAAACATTCTTAACTTTCATATCAATTATTTTATACGAAATTATTTTAATTTTAGTTTTGTATACAGCTTTGCTGCGTAAGAACGTGACAAAAAAAATCAAATTTTATTCTATGTGTATGCTATCAAATATTAACACTCTACTTTATGAATGTATCCTTTTTTAGAGAATAAAAGATAAGATTTTTTGAGTAATGGGTGCCCCCGCAGGGGGTGCCCATTACGAAAAAATAATGTATGCCCATCCATTATGAGACGATAGATGACAGGCAAAACAATAAATCGCCATCTTTTATTCTCATTCTTAGTCACAAATTTGAGTCATTTATAAACCAAAAACGATGTAAATTATTGCCAAAAACTATAAACATTATCATTGGAAAAACGTACACCCCTATTCAAACATGAAATATTCCAAATCCAGTAAAGCTGTTCGCGCCGGATGTGTGCGCATACCTGCATCGCGCCGTGATTTTCAACGCGCGGCACCACTGCGTTTCACGCTGAACGCACTGTCATCTATCGTCTCATAATGGATGGGCAAAATTCCTTATTAGGAAGTGAAATCGCACTCAGTGACTAAGAATCCTATTTATCAGATAATCTAATTTACTTCTCAATGTTCAGAAATAATATTCTGAAATTTCAGTTTCACACATCTTTTTACTAAGCAGAAAGCAATAATTAAATTAGTATCCTTTTCAATGTCTTTTTCTTTTTGGCAAGGGTTGAAAAAAATGAAAAGAATATGGATGAGGTATACAATTTCCTTTGATTTTATAGTCTGCGCTGAGATGAGAAACAGACAAATAGTCTTGGTACGTCTTCTGAGTAAATCACGCCAGTATGATAATCTAATAATATTTCTTTTACACTGATAAAAAGATTTTCATATATTGAATTTGATTCATAAATCTAATTTTAATTTTCACCTATTTTAAATATCAAAGTATTTAATCCCAAATGTGTGCTACGTTCATTATATTGCTCGCTAATATCTGAACTATGGCATACTCATTTGGGGAAATACCTGCAAATCATATCTTGACAAACTTATTAAGATTCAAAAGTGGGCAATAAGAACAATATCAAATTCTCACTACAGAAGCCATACTGCTCCTTTATTTGTGTCCAATAATATACTTACAGTAAATGATATGTATAAGATACAACTTGGAGTATTCATGTATAAGTATTCAATTAATTATCTACCGGTAGCATTTAGTGATTATTTTGCAAAACGATCTGACATTCAAGAGTATCCAACAAGACAAGTAAATGATCTTACTACAGCAAAACACACAAAATCTGATTCACTTGTATGAGTTTGGTATGCTCATTTGTCTATAGAGCTGGGGTAGTGCAAAGTATGCACTCCATTAATAAGAGAAGTGACTGTAGAAAAAAATAATTAGACTCATGGAATCAAGCATCACACGAGTGTTAGCCATAAATGTCATGTGTATCAACCTTACAAGAGATGAATCCAAATCTGTTCTGTGACAGTACTTACAATGTACAGATACCCAAAATTTATCTACGTTACTTGAATGGTAAAGAATTGGTGAAAAAATTAATCACATTTGTGATCAGAACGTTCAGATAGAAAAATCCTTCCTTAACTTGTTATCACTGTTCTTAAAAGGGTATTTCAATCGATATATTGATTGGCAGTCAAATCTGAATATCCAGAAATATTTGTTACAGCATATAGTTACCGCTTCAAGTGGTTTTACATCAAAAGACAATCTCCTCTATGGAAATCTATTCTATTACTTGAAGCATTTAGGGAGGAAATTGGAGCTGAAAACTTGAAGTGCTTCACTCAAAAAGAAAACAGGATGAGCACAAGTAGACATAATGAATTGAAAAGCATTTTATACTATTGTATTTCACCATCCGACCAATTTACTGACCCAGTTACTTGACTAAGGTACAGAGTTTGGCAACAGAATACATCTACAACTTTTTTTCAATCGTGAAATGTCCTATGAAAAATAAAACATGACATTTGTTAGAAAATGGAGATTAAAATTTAACAATTCATCTTAAACCACTTACTAATGTATATACTTTTGAATTTATACATTGGATCATGTGGCTTAAAGAAGCCAAGTAGACTTTCAGCAAGTGGTTTATAGTTTTGTCTCCTTTCAAAGATGTATTCTGTTACTTGAAGTAAAAATAAGGGAATTATAATTGAAAATGTAAAATGCATTGGCCTAATTACAAAAGCACTTTGTGTCTCAATTTAAAGAATTCAGTTTAAAGAAACCAGCCAGCAGTGATGTCTTCAAGTGTACTATTTTTGTCATCTGACAAATTTATTGACCCAATTTCCTATATAAACTCACATTACCGCAATATTTGGTTAAGCATCTTGTATTTAAAGTGAAGAGCACTGGTTTCTTGAAAATATACACAAATATTGCAGAATGAATAAAAAACAAATGATAAATGTTATTAATTTGAAGACATAAATCTGCTTTGGTTAATAAGTAGCTGAAATTCCTGAATGCAGGAACAAACCTTTGGTAGGTAACAACCCAGGCCTTGATTGTCACAGTGGTTGTGATTGTTTACTGTTTATTGTTTAACCTGTGTTAACATAAACACCCGCTTGTATTTCTATAAAGGTGATTTAGGTTGGAGAACAAGTTGTAGCTCTCAAGGTTAGTGCAGACTTTGATATGTTAAACTGGTTTTATGAGTTTCGAAACCCACTCTTGAGCTTTAAAATCCATGCTAAGATCACAAATGTATGTAATGGCGACACCTATCTTGAAACTAAGCCATGTTGCTGCAAATTTATTCCAAATTTGAAGCGAAATTAAAGTCTAAAACTTATCAGATGCATAGTACTATTCAATTTTGATTTATATCCAATTATTGCAACTTTCTCAAGTAAGATCAAATAATTGTTAAAAGTCATATCATAAAAGGTTTCCTTTTAATACTTGATCTAATGGTTGCTGGGAAAAAATGTTACTAATGATAAAAAAATATGGTCATTTGCAAAGAATATTTTATCAGCAGACTTATTGTTATACACATATTTGTTGAAATTCAGATTTTAACTTGCTTATAACATAATCTATGGCTAAAGTAAAGGTTGAACAAAGACGGACTACTTTAGCCAGGTATAACTGTATCATCTTTCATTTTATGTACTTGGGTACTTGGAATATCCAAAAGCAATCTTTAACCTGCATCAGATTTCACTTATGAAATTGTGAGTAAAGTGACATGAAAAGCAAGATATTAAATTGAGCTGCAATGTGATTCTTTAAAAGCTCTTGTGATTGACAGTGCTGAAATGAATGGTACCAAGGTAATAGCACTTATACTTCTATATTATCTGTCAAATTTGCTGACCTAAATATGAGAGATTCACATTGATGTACATCATCATTTGAACATTTGCATTCTGTCATTAAAAACTTAATGGGGTGAAAATTGGATTCTGTAAATGATAAAAGCTTGTTAAAGTAAAAATGCAATAAATGTAAAAATACATGTTTTTTGTACAGCACTTCAAATCAAAACTATCTAAATGAATCGAGATATTTGTTAATCATAATTGTATCATGCAAAAAAAAAAAGAACTTGATTGTAAGAAATATGCCCATCGATCTAATCATTCATAATATGTTTAGCAACCAATAACTTGACAGGTGTGATAAATATAATCAATCACCCGTTGCACTCACAGAATAAATGAATGGATACCAGTGAGATGATATGCCGATATGAGACGAATCACTCATACGATAAATGTATAGATACTGGTAAGATGGCATGCTAATATAGATAACAATAATCACACTGATCCTTGCCGCTAATGGATTGAACTTTGTGCTTATTTAAGTACAAACCAGATCTTGCAAATGGTGTTAGAAAGTGACACACTGGTAATAAAGCTTGTTTTCAAAATATCAGCAAGGCCCATTTAATGTTTGTTAAGAACATAAATTATACATTCAACCTACTAACACTTTAGATGTATTGTGGTGTTGCAATTAACCTGAAAAATTTAATAAGTTCAACTCATAAATCTTACTCACTTTAATTAATGTTTCATTACAAATAATGTATGAACCTATATCATGCCTAGTGGGTATTTAGCAATGCATCCTGTCCTGCATTAAACCATTTTGTACTTTGAATATTTATTTTATTTACAAAACATTTATATCCTTACTGAATGTAATAGGCTTGTAGATACATTATTAACATGACAAATACTTATTACATTAAAATTCATGAAAGTATTCTTACTTTATCTGAAGTATTATGTAAAAACAATCACGTTATATACAAGCGATTGAATTAACTGAAAACGTATGCAACCTTAGGTCATATCATTTGAATGGCATCAATATCTACCAAATACAAACCTAGTCAGTCAAACAAATCAAAATTCATGGGTGATAAAGGGGGGGGGTGTCCCTACTGGTAGTATCTTATAGTATTGTTGTAAAAATAAATTACATTATCTGACAGAAAAGGTATATAATATACAATGCATATAAATTACATTATCTGTCAGAAAAGGTATATAACATACAAGGTATATTATATACCTTTTCTGCCAGATAATGTAATTTATTTTTCAACATTCCAAACAAAAGACTCTGAAATTCAATTTATAAGCTTTTCATCAGAATACAATGATTAAATTATTATTTTTTTTCAATGTCTTTAATTGTTTTAGCAAAGATTAAAAATTGAAAAGAATAAGAATGTTTAATACAATTTCCTTTAGTTTTATATTCTGTGCTGAAATGAGAAACAGACAAATAGTCACGCTATATTTTCTAAGTAAATCAAAACCACTGTGACAATCCACAAATTCTTTTATGCTGATAGAAAGACTCCCATAAATTAAATCTAAATTAATTTACACCTATTTCAAGCATCAAAGTATTTAATCTAGAAATTGTAATCAAGTAAATGGTATTTCTCCTAATGTTATATGTTTTCCTCTGTTCCTATGAAAAATATGGTATCACAAAACATTTTCAATCTTTCATTACATAGAAACTTGCAGTAAAGGTTTCAAGTAAATATCTCTGACACTTAGGTAGCAAATTATCTTCCTCTATATTTTTATAAAATAAATGGAAAGATTTAAATCACATGAAATAAAAAAGAAAATGATAATATTATAGTAGCTTATAAATTCAAAATGATTATAATATTTGCAAACTAAAATAATCAAACTTAAGAAATGAAATGAAATAAAAGAAGAAAAAAAAGTGCCATAAAAGCAATTGCCCATGGACACACTCTCTTGTGCAATTACCATCTACAAATTGTTACAAACAAAAATAAAATGCCAAGCACACATGAATTACAAAACATATGCGTTGAGTGATTACTTTCCAATGTGCTCTTAGCGGTATCATTTTGATCCGTGTCTTGATAGCAACCCACATAATCTTGGAGCCAGCCGTTATGGCGTTTTACTCATGAAACAATATATCTACAATCTCCATTGGAAATGCGGATTAAAATTCATCATTAAGTGTTCTTAAAAGGCTATTGAATTTCTATTTGTATATTGGTTAATGGAGCAGCATGGTATCTCTCAGTCGTTGTGATCATATCAAGCATGTGGTTTTTACATCTTAAAGCTTATATTTTGGTATTGCATTTTGATTCAAGATGGATTACTTGAGTGTTTATATGCCCCACAGAGTAAAAGTTTGAATAGAGAATGCAGTTTGTGCATTTTTAAAGCATAACATATACATCCTATTATTATCCGATTTAACTTCAATCCATTCTGATGTTAGAAGCAGTGTTCCCGCTAAGGACGTATGTTGCAAAATTGGCGCAGAAACCTGAAAAAATTGGCGCAAAGGGGTTCCCAAAACATAAAGTTAATAATAGGGTTTTGGTTATATATACACAACGTTCTCTTATTACAGTTTCATTCAGATTATATTCAAAATTACTCTCATTTTTTAGGTGATTTTTCAGAAATTGGCAATGGGGAGATGAATTTCTTTGTTTTTTGGCCCTTTGGTGTAACGTCAAAATCCTTAGCTGGAACACTGGTTAGAAGGTTGTATTTACACATGTTTGATATAGAAGATACTGCCTTAAGTAATGAAAGATATTTGATTGTCTGCTAAGGACTGGATTTCTTTGAGGCTAAAGGAATTATCTTTCAATATATCTGCTATACACATACTGCATTTTTCCTTTGTTGAGCAGTTGTTGTTGTTTTTTAAACTTTGAATTTGGAAGAAGGTAACAAAAAGGATGCAGATCTAAGCTGAAAACATTACTAAAAGATCAAAAAATTATAGCAAAAAATACACATGTTTGATATAGAAGATACTGCCTTAAGTGATGAAAGACAATTGATTGCAATACATCTGCTATACACATACTGCATTTTTCCTTTGTTGAGCCGTTTTTTGGGGGTTTTTTTACTTTGAATTTGGAAGAAGGTAGCAAAAAGGTTGCAGATCTAAGCTGAATACATTACGAAAAGATTGAGAAAAATTATAGCACAAAAGAAAACAAATACAGCATGAAAGAAAAAAATATAAAATATATATTTTCAGTGTCTAAAACCAATTACGATTTATTTGTAAGCATTTTACTGGATTTTAAATTTTTTCTTTAAGTGTTGTAAATGCCATCCAAGGCTGTTAAAGAAGCAAAGATTTATTAATGTTGATACTTATATGCGATGGCTCCCCAAGAAAGGGTTGACTTAGGTATCAATTTTGATTTTATCATTTCCTCCGTTACAGCATTTTCTAAGTTTTAAAGTTCAAATTTTACATCAGAAAATCTGCTGGAAATTCTTATTATTTTCTTAAGTTTTGATGCCTACTTTCACCAGTTCTTGGAAAGTGTTCTGTTGCAAAGTCCCCCTTTTTTGTGGTGAGCAATCACATATTGCAGAATCACCAAGATGTTCCATAAATGATTCACTTTTGTTATCAGAAAATGAGAGTAAAATCAATTCCTAACTTTTCTTCAATGTTCTTAAAAGGCTATAGCCTTTCAATCCATGTATTGATTTTCAATGCCAATGAAAAGCTGAATATCCAGCAATACAGCATAGATTTATACAGCATAGATTTATCACCAAATAGGGCTTCCACTTTAAAAGGCGATCTCCTCTTTGGAAATCTATTCTATTACTTGGAGCATTTAGGGAGGAAATTGTAGTTTAAAACCTAAAGTGTTTCACTCCAAAAGAAAACAGGATGAGCACTAAGTAGACATAATGAATTGAAGTGCGTGGTATGCTATTGTATATCACCATCTGACCAATTTACTGACCTAGATATGTGTAGTCTTGGGCAACAAAATACGTCTACAGTTTTTTAGTCATGCTGTTAGAAATAATTTACAACATCGGTAAATAATGGAGAAAAAAACTTAACAAATCACTTTAAAAGTTTTGACTCATTATCTTATTTATTTGATTCAAAAAGTACAGTTTGAGATAACTTTACAAACTTTACTATTCATCTTAAACCACTTAGTAATGTACTTGTGAATCTATACATTGGATAATGAACCAAATTGATGTCAACAAGCGAATTATGCTTAAAAATGTTATCTGCCTCTTAAAGTTGCATTCTCTTGATGTACTTTTTAATCTATACATTATTAGACAAGAAGCAAAATTGACTTCAGCAAGTACTTTTTACTTTGAAAAGTTATCTCCTCTTAACAGTTCTAATTCCATTAATTGACACAAAGAAGGGGAAACAATGGTTGAAAATGTAAAGTGTATTAGCCTTGCTACAAAAGCACTTCTGCGTCTAAATTTAAAGAATTCGACATCCGCTGGAAGTTAAGTAGTGATGACTTACAGTTAGCCTGTTCAAGTTTGTCGTAAATTATCTCATTAACGGACAAAGAATTTAGTTTACATAATAGTTTACCAATTCTAAATGAAGAAAAGAAGTATCGAATTAATCTGCACAAAAGAGGCCTGTCAATCAAAGTATAGGATAGGTTATTGTCTTCGACTAAAGCAAAAACGTCTGGCAGTTTTAGTTGGGCTTTTTTATCGTGTAAACACAAAAGGATTGTTACGGATTGCAATTTCTCAAGTGGGGATTATCTATACTTATTGACTCCAGTGAATAGAATAAGTAATGGGTTAACAAAATATTTTACTACGGATTACAAAATGCATTGTTATGCACGGACAGAACATTTGAACTCAAAAAGTGTGCTATTTTTGACATGTGACTAATTCATTAACCCAATTTCCAAGATAAGCTCACAGTACTTAAATGTTTGCATAAGGGTCTGTATATAAATTAGAAGGCATTGGTTTATTAAATATACACAAAATGTATCACAGAATGCTAGAAGGAAAATAAAATATTAGAGTAGATTTAATAATTACTTAATATTATCAGTTGGAAGTCTTCAACCTGCTTTTAGTATATAAGCACCTGAAATTCTAAATTTAAGACATTCTTTGGTAGATCAACAGCCAGTCATTTTTGGAACCAGCAATCATTGAGTCAAACTGGTTTTATAAACTTATAAGTTACTTGACAGGTGTGATAAACACAATAATAAGCCATTGCACTCATGCTGCTAATATGATACAATAATGACAGTGATCTTTGCTGTTAAAGGTGCGTTTACACTGTGATGACTTGGGGTAACGACAAGCAACGTAGACCATCTTCGCTAGTTAACGTCAGTTAACGCTCACACAATCTGCTAGCTACATACTCTATCCTTACTATCAGTCGTTTTAAGTTGCAAGTTTTTAGTTGCAAGTTTGTTACCCTCTGTGGTTACCCTATGTCACAGTGTGAACACACCTTAATGGAGTAAGAATGTGACACAATTAAACCGTTTAATATTTGCCATTCCACTCATGTGTGTACCCTGACCCTGGTCATCCCAAACGTTTTCAGTCACTATATCACTTACTTTCATTTTGACGTTCACTGTTAGATTTGTCATTTAACAATCGCTGAATTGTTTCAATCACCAGCATTCAAGCCTTAATATTATTAATATCAACTTACATATTCAATAATTACACCGTACATGTAGTTTATAGTTGATGCTACATTTGATGAAAAATGTGATCAAATTCACTAAAATCGGAGCAATTACTTAGTCATGACATTTACTATAACAATAATTCACAACATTGATTAGAAAATGGAGATTAAAAATTTACAATTCAGCTCAAACAATTTACTCATCATCTTATTTATAGATTAAAAAGGTACATTAGAAAGTAGTTTGAAATACAAACTTTACAATTTATCTAAAACCACTTAGTAATGTACTTTTGATTCTATACATCAGGTAATGAGCAAAATTGATGTCAGCAAGTGGTTTATGCTTCAAAAAGTGATCTCCCTCTTAAAGTTGTATTCTTTTACTTAGAGCAAAAATAGGAGAAATCATGGCTGAAAACAAAGTGCATCGGCCTAATTACAAAAGCACTTTGAGTCTCAATTTAAAGAATCTTTGAGAAGCGCTGGTAAGTGGAGATGTCTTCAAGTGTACTATTTTCGTTATCCGACTAATTTATTGACCCAATTTCCTAGATAAAGTCACATTACTGTAATGTTTGCTTAGGATCTTACAAATAGAATGGAAAGGCACTTGTGTTTTTAAATTACTAAACACAAATATTTCACATTACGAAAGAAAAATTCTTATTGATTTAAAGGCATCAATCTACTTTGGGCAGATAAGAATCTGAAATATTTGACTGAAGGAGTTCTTTGGTATATCATCATCAAGTCATCTGAGGAGCCATCATTTAATCTGTTGTAAGCTGAGCATGTGTAGTACTTCTCTTGAGGTATGATTTTAATCAGGGCAAAGCTGGTGCTTGCAGAACAAGTTTTCCAGATTTAAATCATTGGTGGGTTACTAATGATTTAAAAAACACCAACTCTCAATTACTTCTACTACTCACTTTTGATTATTTAGAGCTCTGCTTACAGTCTTGAATTATTTAAAGGTGCAATTCATGATTCTGATGCAACAACAACCTTTCCTCTTCTCTAGCTAAAAAAAGAAAATTACAACATAATTTTATGCTGAAAATTACACTTGATTCCGACCATTCGTTTTCAAGTTACAAGCCTTTTAGCATTTTAAATATCCCCTTTATAGCTTACTATGTTTAATTACTGTTAGGACAGTATAGCATCACATTTTCTCACTTTAAAAAAAAATGCAGGCTCATTTGAAAGAATGATTTGAGGTTTGCAACATACACCAGTCAGGGATTTTTTTCTAGCCAAAAATAATCAATTTCGATAGAAGCGACCTTGAAAAAGTTGATCACGAATTGTCCCATTAATTGGCACATTGTCTTGAAACATGCACTTTGCATATTAAGAAGCTAAGCCATTTTGTGTAGTAAATCTATTCCTTTGTTTGAAATACTTAGAGTCTAAAACCTATCAGATTTATTATAGAACCGTTCAGTTCTGATTTAGTCAGATTATAGCCCTTTCTTTCCTAAAGTCTTTTCAATGATGATAGCTGGAAAATGTATTAAAATAATAGAATACCAGTCATTCCCTCAGAATATGTTGTTTCTAACTCAAAATATACATACTTAGAAAATAGAAATCCACATTATAACTTGTTAATAACATAATGGCTTTCAAGGTTATACACAAATGGACCAGTTAAGGCTAATTTCAATTGCATCATCTTTCATTTTATCTACTTGCAATATCCAAAAGCAATCTTAAAGCATCATCAGATTACATTTATGAAATTGCGAGTAAAATGACAGATGGAAGTTAAAATGTTCAATTGATCTGCAACGTGATTCTTTAAAAGCCCTTGTGATTGGCACTGATGACATAAATGGTATTGAAGTGTAGCACTGATACGTGTCTATCATCTGGCCAATTTGCTGACCCAAATACGAGTCACTGACGTACAACATCATTTCTACGTTTTGGTTCCATCTTTAAGGTAATAAAATCATTTTCTATCAATGTCATACATATTGAAGGAAAATGTATACTAGAGTTAAAAATATGTGTGTAAATTTAAAGCATATGAATTGAAAATATTAAAGATTTTTAATGTACATGTGTTAGGATTATCTTGTTGTAAATCATATGTAAGAAATACTTCCCATTTTTTTTGTTACTGAACTATTATTCAGGTTTCTCAAAATTTGCAATTTGATAAATGTGTAAATTGACCTATACATATATATACCTAACAATGAATACTGCTCTCATTATAAGTTTATATAGATCTGTATAAATCATTCGTAAGAGCATGGAAACATATTTAAGAAATAAAAAATAATCTTTTTTTTTATTGAACCATTATATAGGTTTCATTAAACTTGTAAGGGGCGGCTTCAAAACTCAACCAGCGGTTGTCTGCCAGTTCTGGGCCGGTTTTGGGCGGTTGGCTATTGTTTATTCCGGTTGAACCACCCAGAACCGGCAGGAAACCACCGGTTGAGTTTTGAAACGATCCCTAAGTTGATATATATGTGTAAATTGACTAATACAAATATGTGCAAAAATGAATACTGCTCTCTCTATAAATTTATATATACAGGTAAATGACGGAAAATTTTAATGGCAAAAAAAAAAAAATCTGAAGCCATTAACATCAAAGTTATTCCAGGTCATATATTCCTAGATTTACCTTCTTCTTTATTCCAACAGCAAAGTCAAGCACCAGGCAAATCCATTAACCTTTCATTACAATTGAAGCCTAGCAGCTATAGACCATCTTCATTCAAATCACGAGAAAAATTACACCATCAAGATAGTTTCTACTCTAATGAATCATCACAGCATACAGAGACCCCCTCAAACCATCATTAATGCATATACCCCAGACTTATCAAAAACATACAATCTCCTCCGCTTCAGTTCTGATCTCATCTCTTTACTATTCTTGTGCTCTTGCATATTTAAAAATGGAAATCTAGCCTCGGAGCATCTCGGTGATATTTGTATCTTACTGCATATAAGAAACTTCAATCTACCCTAAAGCTTTAGTAAACTGTTTATTCATCTTATATTTCTTGTGCATCAATTATCTGAAAGAAAGTGGGATACAGAGGTTGAAATCATGCAGTACACCTGTTGTAATTATTGTTTTTGATGTTCAGTGCTTGATATATTTTCCAATTGGTTTCAGCTACTTAACTATTTGAAATACATTACAAAATATCTGACTCTATGGCTTTAACATTTGATTTAAAAAATATGTGCTCTTAAATATAAATGTGACCTGCTCTCACGAAACCTGGAAAAAGTCAGGAAAGTATTTTTATTCTGATTTTTCTGATGTATTTTTGGCTGTAACTCCATGAGTGCTCTGGCGACTTTGTCCAGATTTCATAGGAGCAGGTCACAAATATCCAGTAGTATTTATCACAATTTTTTGAAGTAATTCAGTGATCTAATGTTTCCTGTGACCAAGTGAGTAGAAATTTCGATCTGATTTTTGAAGGACCAGTATTAATGTTTGCCTTCCCAGACTGACAGTACTGGCTACGCACCTAAAGTAAGGATATTTCAAGGGTTGAGAGCCATAAGGCAATATTTGCACGGGCAACAATCCCTAGAACAAATGATTTTAAGACCTAATGGGTATTTCCAGAATAATAATCTAATACACATGTGTAATAGATCATTCACTTTAAACACCATCAGGTCTGAAACTTTTTTTTTTAGGGATTGTTACCCATGCAAATACAGCCTTGTGGCTCTCAACCCCCGATATGTTACTTACATACGCTGAGGGATGACTCAAAATACAACTTCTCTGACCCCGTGATCTACAAAACTGATTGATACAGTACAAAATATTTTTATTAGCCACACTGATGTCACATTATATAACACTCTGTACCATTTAGTGAAAACAGAAAACATATAATACACCCAATGCTGTGCATCACTTGTACGAAAGAGATAATAAACAAGCCCGCAGCAGCTGACCATCCACACTCAAATCCCACACAAACGACTTGATAAAGATCACTATAAAGCTTATAACAAAACCGCAAATCCTATAAACCCTAATGAATATGGATACACCAGACATTTTATCAAATCAGGAAATCTCCTCGACTTTTCTAACATTATCTCATCTCTTTATCGTGCAGTTGCATATTTTAAAATGGAAATCTGGCCTTTGAGCGATTCTGCGATATTTGTATCTCAAATGAAAGCAAGTTGAATCTGCCCTTAAGCTCAGTAAACTGTTCTACCTACCATCTATATACGAGGGGGTATCAAAAAGTTTTAAAGGTCACCCAGAAGGAAAGGAGCTATATCAATAAACTTTTGTCAGGATGGTCACTTGTCCTTGTGTACATTATGGTGCAAAAATGATATCAATGGCATTTATACTTTCTATACAATTGTTGATAGATGTCAACAACCTGCCTCCGCTAACCATATAAACTAAATGGAAAAATCAAAGATATGTGGCAAAATTAAATTCCAACGTTTGAAGGTTTAAAGTCCAGTAATTCTATGATGATACGCTCCAAAATTAAATGTTTGATATTATGGTATAGGTTAGAATCTCCTCTTTCCATTGATACCAAAATTATGGAAATCGGTCAAAAAAAGACTTCACTGTGACGTAATAAAGCCTGGCCTACCTGAAAATGTTTATTTTAGCAAAATACAATAATATGGATTTTTGGCTAAAAGATGAGCTCTACAAAGTCGGTCTGTGAACAGTAGGTTTTAAGTGGGAGAAATGTGTTAATTTGCACAGTGGCTATGAAAAGATGATTTAATGGTAACATAATAAAATTATGTTCATGGAAGTATTTCTTCTTGGTGATATTTAAAACTTTTTGATACCCCCTCGAATATATTATACGGCAATTCTGCTAATAGAGGCAAGTGACAGCGAACACCTGACACACTAGGTTGCCAATATTTGTTGGATATTGCTTCAGACAGTAACAGATTTCCAGCTGAGTTTTTGTTTTGTTTTTGTTTTTGCTCATACTGTTTCAGGTTTATTGCTTGTTCTTACAGGTAAATGAGCTGTTGAAACCATTTGGGGTTTGCAATTGGAATCAGAATTGATAAATTGTGAGACGGAAAAATCTCATCAAGTGTCGTTTTCAGATAACAAAAGTTGAAGATAGAAACAAGTTGTGAAAGTGATGCAATTAGCCTATTCAAGTTTGTCGTAATTTGTCTCATTAATGGACAAAGGATTTAGTTTACATTTGTAAACTAAATTGTAAATGACAAAAGAAGTATCAAATTAATCTTACCGTACGAAAGAGGCCTGTCAATCAAACTATAGGATAGGCTATTGTCTTCAACTAAAGCAAAAATGTCTGGCAGTTTTGGTTGTGCTTTTTATTGTGTAAACACAAAAGGATAGTTATGGATTGCAGTTTCTCAGGTGGGGATTATCTGTACTTATTGACTCCAATAAATAGAATAAGAAATGGGTTAACAAAATATTTTAGTATGGATTACAAAATGCATTGTTATGCACGGACAGAACATTTGAACTCAATAAATGTCAATTTTGAGATTGTGACAGAAAAAGGTTCTTTTATATTACAATAATTGAACAAATAACATGGCAGCTTCAAAAAGGTTTACAAGGTATAATTTTTTATTCAGTGTAATTTATAGATTTTATAGATATGACTTAACAGTAACAGCCGATTAATCTTGAAATATTCTATTTATTTTTTTATTTATAGCTATATTTCATCAGGTGTACCTTAAATCTTCCGATACAACAAAATATTAGTGCTTTCTCGTATACACATGCACATTAACACACAATTCATGCTCATCAACATGTAACTCAGTAAGCTATAACTTGATCTTACTTTACCCTGCTGAGTTGCTATATTCATAGTGTAATACTATCCCACATTAAAAGCTGACACTCCTCTTAGCATATAAAATAAATTTGCATTTGCTTATAAAGTTACAACCAGCATGAGCAGAGAAAACTAATCAAACAAAACACATTAAAACATTTATCATGCTGCCTTTAAAGGAACTGTAAATCTGGATAATTCAATATAATTCAATAAGAACCCTTGTTACGTAAAATTAAACAAGATGACATTAATTTTTCCAATTTAATATCTTTCAAATAGTGATAAATAATAATGGCAACGGTATTTGTGTTGCAGCTTTTCACCACTGAAAATATAGAAGTACTCAAGATTTGCTGCAGTAAGATCTCCACAACCATATTTTTATTTCACTTCAATACTCTATAAACCTTGAAGTATGCAACAAGCAGCAGATTAACGCATGTAAACCAGTATGACCATATGGGGAAGTAAATAAGGCTATATTTTTTTTTAATCATAACTACGCACAAATTTTGTTGAATATTCAAATGAATTTATGTCCAATGATTGTCCAAGTGTTAGCAACAAAATTAGCCCAAAATAATGCCTAAATCATGAACAATTCATGTAAACATATTAATAAGCAGTGATTTGGTCTGAATTAATTCTAATCAATCATTAATAGTTTCTTGCACAATACAAAACTACCAGTTTACAATGTTGTATAATACAAGGGATGTGCTATGGATCTCGAAACAGGGCCATACTTCCAAGGTTTATAGAGTATTCAATGCTTCTGTTTCCAAGACAGGTTCTACTGGCACTTAGGTTGCAGTGCAGCTATCCATAACTTGGGTGGAGCAGATTAAGATAGAGGAATTAAGTGACAGTTGTACATGCAGAAGGAAGACCAAAGTACTTGGAGAAAAACCTGGGAATGCAAGTGGGCTTGACACCAAAATTCACAGGTGACGGAAATTTAACCTGAGCAAACCACCATTTTTATCAATAGCTCAATACCATTACATCCAAACTGTTGCTTTACTGTTTTCAATACAAGTAAAAGTAAATATTTGAGCATAGGCTAATGTCTGCACATACTTTCTAAAAGAAACAATTTTATTTAAATTCTATTATGAAAAAAATAAACCACTTAGAATATAGTGTAAGAATATTAGTTTCAAATGCAAAATGTAATTGCATAAAATGTCTTTGCCCATAGATCCCAATGCAATATACTAAACAATTCTATACATCTGACTCTCATGATGGTTTAGCGATATCACGAAATAGAGCGTTTACTATTATTCTTATTGTCTGCCTCAATTTACAAAAATTGACATACAAGAGACAGTGTAACCTTGGAAACTGTTTTGCCTGTAAACTGAATAAGATAAACTCTATTTGACTGTCTGAATAGACATCGATAGCAATATGTGATTTAAATTACATTACAGCATGCAGCTGAGAGAAATTACCAAATATTACCGATTTGCTGATAGAACTTCTGAAAAAGAAGTAACAGACTGTTAAACTAAAATTTGTTGCCAAAACTTCATAATTTGCTTGATTTTTGGCTCTCTATGATATTTGAACTTTACTCATTTGTATTTGTATTTTATAAATTGTGAAGATACTACAACTAACATGGATGTTGACAATGACACTTCTCCACCCTAAATACACAGTTCTAAATATGTGTGTGCTCATCATATACAATGTGGTGTATATTACATCACTGCAGGGAAGACTTAGCTCATATCAAGGTTTTCATAGTACTGTGTCTGTATATGCTCATAGCCCCTCAATATGAGGAACAGGTATTATCTAGATGATGAGATAAACAAGTGGTTGAATTTGTAGAAAGCGTAATAGTTTGATTTCATGATCATTGTTTATACCAATATTGTTTTTGAATTATTACTCGATTGCACTAGAAATTATAGATAAATTAGGAGATTGTGTTGATAGTTTTAAGATTAATATCCAATCACTCCAACAACAATAAAAATAATAACAGCAAGAAGAAGACGTTTCCTATTCTCTTAATCATCTATCATTTCCCAGCATTAATTTGCAGACAAATATGAATCAAATTTCAGAATTTGAACCGCTCTCAAAAATGAACACTCAATCTACTTATGTATTTATAAGACACCATAAAAATGAAATAAAGTTAAATATGATATTCGAATCAATCTCTATGCAAATTTGAATATAAACCCAGTCTCTTTCTCCTGTTAATTGTGTCACCCGAGATGTGGATTTTTTGTTTGTTTGTTTGTTTCTTCCTTTTTTTAACAATTCAAATGAATAATTTTCTAGGGAAAACTAGTTACTAGAGCAATTTAATAACCTGCATAACCAATCTTTTATGATTATTTCTACTTTTACACAAACAACTGCACGGTCATTATTTAACAATGACTTCTAATAATGACCCGCGTATGCGATGTCATTAGCGCTGAATGCGTTTTCTCATAAAACGCCAATCAAGCGCGCGTATGCACCACACACATGCGCGTTTATCATATTACGCAATGATCGTCATGCATTGACTGATCAAAATTCTCTTATAGGGATAAGTAGACCTTGAAGTAAGAAATAAGTTTAGTAAGTATTTCTTCATAAACTTACACTTAAAAGGCATTAAAATGTCGAAAGAGCGGTTATTAATGACATTAATAACTTTGCACCATCTTTTAATTCGGCCATTGTTTAAAATCGTCGGTGTTTGTTTTGGGAGCTACGCTCCCTCAAAAAAGTACCTCGGCCCAAAACAAACACCTCCGATTTTAAACAATGACCTCAAAAAAGATGTCGCGCAGTTATTATTTTCTAAATACAACACTGACTAATGAAATACATATAATTATTCAGGTCTAAAAAGCATTTTGAACAGTGAATTTAATCTGCATGAAAATTTATTTTCATCAACTTAAATACCTGTCAAGATCTCTCTAATCATAATGTTTATTACTTTAACAATTACAGCTCGAGCAAACTTTATTTGCTGAATTTCAACACAAATTTGATGAGTTAAATTGGATGTATCAGTTTAGTGAAAAAGGCAAGGAAGGTGAGTTACAATCATTTTCAACAAACAATTAATTTTAATGATCATCACCATAATGGATTAAATAATAAAACTTCAACGTTACTTGGAAATGTATTAACAATAGGGTCAAATACCTTTATATTGAAATTGCACCTCTTTAAAGGTGTAGGTTCCTATCTTAACATGTGTGTAATTTAGTAAATTTTAACTGATTGACCTTGACCTATTGTGAAATTTTAACCCTGGCTTGCTTCTTATTTTCTCTTGAGAGTATGCAACCCTGGGGATGAGGCTGTTATGAAAATACAAAAGAAATAGAAAATAGGTTTACCAATAATTCTACATTTTATACAATGAGGCTGTTATGAAAATACAAAAGAAATAGAAAATAGGTATACCAATAATTTTAAATTTTATGCAATATCTCCAAAAAGTGTAGAGAATTTGGGGGTTAAATTTTGGATTTAGAATCAGAAAAATATGGGCTTTGATATGGAATCAAAAATGTACTTTGAGTATATACCGGTTGAGCCCAGGGGGATGAGCTGCACCTTTTACATTCAAAGATCAGTGTCAAACATCTGTGTTTTCACTTTGTTTGCAATTGTATAATCTTACTACTAAACTGCATAAAGTTACCAGTATAGTCAACTAGTCTATCAGTCACAATCCAGCATCCTTCCCCCATTTTGTATGTCTGTAAATGAAATATATTAGCCCAGATTTCTTGTACAACTCTAAATGAAGAAAGCACATATATTTATAACTAAAGAATAGTAACTGTAGAGAATATACCATATATGGCAGCTATTCTACAGTCTATCGAAAACAGTGTCAACCTTTTCATTAATGTGCACTGCTTCCTAGCTGCACAGATGTATGTTATCTTTTTAATTATAAACATCACAGATAGTGCAGCATGCATAGTCATTCTACTTAAAAGGCAGCTATTTCATTTTCACCATGGCACATATTTCTGGCCCAGAATGTCTGTATTCTACATATATTATTGCAGCTATCTACTTTCTAACAAACATCACAATTGCATAAATTCACATAAATGATTCACAAGCAAAAGATGCTACAATCATGCATCTTTTACTCTAATGTTTCAAAAGCCATATACTTGTAATTTTGTTTAAATCTTGTATTTATTTATTTTTCAAGTTTTAGCAAGGAAATTTTATAATAAAACTTTCTTTCTGGCTCTTCTCATAAGTCCACAGAACGGATTCATAATTTTTAGGTTTCTTATACTCAATGGTTCACTTTAAGATACTTATGTTAAAGAATGACCTTGAAAGTCTGTTCATTAAGTATAAATATAATTAACCATTACATGCAAAATACCAATCAACTGTGTAATTAAGGTATGTTACATTGTCTCACGCATATTCAGGCAATGGATGGGTGGTTTGACTGAGAATGTCAACTATTTGCTAGTAAAGCGCCATTGCTTTTAAATGTAAAATTTTGGTAGAAAATGGTAAGATATGAATATTTTAGGAATCTTGTTAAGGGCAGCAAGTCGGCATAAGAATTTACTATGGCAGTAGTGTACTATGGTTGTTAGCCAAACTTTGCCGACTTGATTGCGACTCTGGTACCCGGCATCAGATAGGCTCTTTCACGCGCACAGAATAAAGCGCATTTTCAGGTAATATCCGCAATCAGCGAGCAACGTGCTGCCTTTTTTTCATATTTTAGTGCATAATCAGAATGCAGAACTGGTCAATACGGACTCGCACAGTGGCCTTTTGTGCGTGGTGCAATCGGCTAACTTGTTCTAAGTTTTAGAGTATAAATCTTTAATCTATGGTCTCACATCACTAAACCAATGGAATTGCAAGAATATTGATATGCTCTTTCTAATTGATACTATAGTGTTACCACTACTAAGTTGTTGTTTTTTTCAAAATACTTGCCTTTTGATCATTCTACAAATTTAATACAAATGCTTCATTGTTTCAATTGTTAATATAACTCCAATATGTTAATCAATCATCTCTCTAGAAAGTCACGCTCTGTTCCGCTGTATCCATGGAGCATCGCATATTATACTAGAAGTCAAGCCAGATACGTTGAATTCTTGCTCCCAATGTTAATATTTCTCTTGTCCGACTCAATTTACAAACATTATAATGAAACCCCTATCACAACCTTGCCTATGTTTTGGTTAAACATTGAATAAGATTGCTTGTGGTGACTTGACTATGCAGAGATTAATAGGATGTGATTTAGATAACCTTTTAACTTGTCCAATTTACAAAAGTTTACAAAGGTAGGCGACAGGCAGAGGATGATCAATTGCTCTTAAGTCTCTGATTGGCAACAGGCAGAGGATGATCAATTGCTCTTAAATCTTTGATTCTTCCGGGCAACGATTTCCAATTTACTATGCTCCAATGATTGATATTTTAACTTTAAATCAGACAAAAAGCTAAACCGCCAAGCTATTATATCACTGCCTAATAATAATGGAGGATTGTCTAAAAAACCTATAAATCATCCGAATGATCTTTGAGTGCCAACAAAAACATAAGATAATAAATAAAAACCAAAACTTATTTACTGGGAAAGGTAAGTTGGAAAAGGGGACTTATGAGGATACCCTTGACTATGTATTGTTACACATACTCATATACATATGACCAGATTTCAAAGCTTATCTCAATTTTATTGCGCCTTTTCAAGCCTTCAAAGAAAGTTTACATCAATGCAGTCTTCTATATTTAATAACTTACTATCAAGATTTCAATTGTTTTATTCTACATGTAGCTTGAAAAGAATTACATTCAAACATACATATTCACGCACTTAAATATAAATATCTTCTCAAATAGTCAATTAAATGCATAACTTGGAAATGTCTTTGTACTCTTTTACCATTTATATGTGGTAAATAATTTAAAAAGTAATTTTACTTTTACATTCCAATTTTTTAAAACTATAGTACAATTAAGAGTACCTGTTTATGTTAAAGAGTTATCATCATTTTACGTTTATATTAGCCACAAAGTACTTAGAAATGAAATTTGATTTTAAATCTAAGTTGATTAAATATTTATTCACTAAATTTAATCAAACATGTGATTTAGTTATTGCTGTTAAAGCAAATTACGAATCTTGATTTGTAAAATAAATAAATATATAACAAATAAAATGAAGAAAGAAACTTGGTTAGTTTTGCTCAATAAATTGGACTTGGCAATCTTTTACTTTGATTCAAATTCAGTTATCATATGATTCGATATACATAGAAGATGAGCGAGGTAATTCAGAATTACACAAGCTGGTTAATAGTCAAAACCTGCATTAAAACTCCAATTTACAAAGTACTTGTTAATGAGAACCATGTACAGAAAATTGTATGACTGATAGCTAGCAAATACTTTCTTGAGGCATTCAAATCAATTGATATCTGTTTTATGATTTGAAGCAAATTCCCTATATTGGCATCCAAAAATCCAAGTTGTTTTTTATTGAATTTTTTTTATCTAATGGCGTATTAATTTACTACGTAAGTTTCTGAAAATAATATTTTTACCCATAATATGCTGCACAGTGCAGTGATTCTGTGCTCATTAAGGTTTCTGTCGACATATCTCGACATGTCGACATAAAATTTCATTTGTCGACATGTCGACAAAAATGGGCAAGTAAATGTCAATAAAAAATTGATATAATTATGGTTGTTTATTAGCAATTAGTTTTTAAAGTTATTACGATGGTACACAACAAAAAAGTTACAAAATATCAATTTTTTACCATTCATATATTGTCATTTTTTCCTGCAAAAAACTCTTTGACATCAACTTTATATCGACACATATGTCTACGTCAACAAAAAATTATTGCAACATGTCGACATGAAAAACAGTCAGAAACCTTACTGCTGATACCAAGATTTTTTATGATAAATAATGTATTAGATATTTCTTGCATTGAAATGAAGTTATTTTAATTCATAACTATTTAACAGTTATGGGCCATTAACAAAATCAAGACATTGGGTGGAAAAAAAAAACCAGAATCAATCATAAATTTAAACCAAGACTAGATGCTAACAAAATTTCATATTCAAGAAAATGTTAATTACTGTAATGGTTGATCATCCGGCCACTTACAAATCTGAATAATAAATTGACTTATGTAAGAGCCTGTCATACATAAAACAGTCAGTCTAGTAAAGTAAAGAATAAATTAAAAACATACAATGATGAAAATGAAAGATCATATCTTAGTGGTGTCACTTTTCATCCAAATGAAAATCAATCACTTCTACCATACATTCATTGGCAGACATTGGAAGTCTTGTTTATAGCTGAAACAGAGGAGAGCTTACATTTGAAAAGTGCAATATATGGATAATGATATCAGTGTATGAGGAAATATTGGTCTTGTTTTGATGTGACTGCATGTTTGAAATGAGAATGAGTCAAAAACCCTAATGAGTGCAATACAATGATGACCAAATACATGACATCTAGTCTTAGTGTCAAGTATACTATTACTATGCACTGAATAGTATTGGGTTAAGTCAAGAATAAAGGTGTGCAAAAATAAAAAGCTATGAAGCCAAAAAGTGAACTCTGACAAATCATTCTTGCTATGCTATAAATACAAATATTTCTGTACTATTATAAGGCAAAAAAAAGAGGTTTGTCTCAAAACTGATGAGTGATTTGAAAAGTAATGTGGAATGTGATTTTTTTTTTTTTTTTAAAGATTCCAAGCGTTGTCTGTACGAATCACATGCAAAATTAATGCGTCAAATTCTGCAACGTCAGCATCATCAACTATACCTAAGCCAGTAAAT
>JXSR01S033105.1:0-11381 GCA_000969725.1 Ophiothrix spiculata | reverse complement strand
GTCGTTAGAAACTCTGTTCTTTTCCTTCTAATTGTTTTCTTTTAATGATTTTCATCAGTTTTTTAAAAATATTTTATTAAAAAATCGCTGATACATTTTTTTTCAATTTTGTACTATGAACCCGGGCCAATTAAATTCCGGAAGTAACGGGAATGTGCGGCAACAATCTCAGAAGGGGGAGGGTCTTTGACTTTCGATGATTATTCAAGGGGGATTAGCAGTGTTCTCGCTAAGGTTTTATAGTGAGAGCAGTTATTTTCTGAAAAGAGCAGAGCCTGGAAAAGAGGGTCATTCGGTGAGAAGCTGTGAGAGCGTTTGCAAAAAATGTATTTAAAAGGGTCATTTGCCTCAGAAATGGGGGTTATTCGGTGAGAGCGTTTGTGCCTTGTATTTATGAAGCAAGTGAGCATGTTGAAAAAAAGGGGGGGGGGGGCATTCAGTAAGAACTTTA
Organism: Ophiothrix spiculata; assembly: GCA_000969725.1. NCBI lineage: Eukaryota > Metazoa > Echinodermata > Ophiuroidea > Amphilepidida > Ophiotrichidae > Ophiothrix > Ophiothrix spiculata. Next base: position 10,930 of record JXSR01S033105.1, on the reverse strand, counting down.
AATTAAAAAAAGTCATTCGGTGAGAGGAGGTGAAAGCCATAGTCCGGAACCGTAGGCCCCTAGTCAACATCATGCATGCATGCGAGACACACATTGGTGCAGAGCACCAAACTATATCTTGTCAATAAAGGGGGTACTTCCGCATTGATGGTGTGCTCAGATGGAGTTGGGCATCAGGGCGGAACGAACTTTTTGAACACCCTATAGGTTCAATAGAGAAGAGGTGATGAAGGCAATTACTAGATTAGCGAGATGAAAACAGGAAAAGCTGCGGGACCGTCAGGGGTGAGTGCCGAGATAATTATTGCAAGTGGCGAGATAGGAATTGGTGTGATGACGGAGTTGTGTCAGATGGTTTTAGATGGGAGGGGGGGGGGATGTCAGTGGAGTGGGCGGTGAGCGTGGTGGTTCCCATTTTTAATGGAAAAGGGGATGCAATGAGCAGTGGTGCAATGTGGTGCATAGGGGAGTGAAGCTGTTGGAGCATGCAATGAAAATTGTGGAGAGGGTTCTAGAGGAGAGGATAGAATTCGGAGGATAGTGGATGTGGATGAGATGCAGTTTGGGTTTATGCCAGAGAAGGAAACGATAGATGCAGTGTTTATTTTTAGGATTTTGCCAGAGGAATTTCGAGCTAAAGGGAGGAAGTTGTACATGTGTTTTGTGGATTTGGAGAAGGTATTTGACAAGAGTCCCGAGGAAGGTGATGGAGTGGGCGATGAGGAAGAGAGGTATACCAGAAGTTTTGGATAGAGCGGTGATGAGTTTGTATGAAGGAGCAAAGACAAGAGTTAGAGTGCGGTCTGGTTTGTCTGAGAAGTTTGAGGTGAAGGCGGGGTGCATTAAAGGTTCTGTACTGTCGCCGCTAATATTTGCAATTGTAATTGATGTGGTCACGGAGAGTGCTAAAGAAGGTTTGATGTACAAGATGCTGTATGCTGATGACTTGGTCTTAATATGTGATACAATGGAGGGATTGTGGGAGAAGTTCTGGAAATGGAAGAATGCCTTTGAGAGTAAAGGTCTGAAGGTAAATATGGAGAAGACAAAAGTGTTGGTGAGCGGGGCGGAGGGAGTGGTGTCAATGAGTAAAATAGATCCATGCGGCATTATATGTGGAAAAGAGGATGAAGGCAAACTCTGTGTGGTGTGAGAAATGTAGGAAAGAGATCCATGGAAAATGTACAAAAATGAAGAAAGCGACTCCAAGTCTGACAAGGGATTTTGTGTGTGGACGATGCAATGAGAAAGGTGATGGAGGGTCAGGGGAAGAGGTGGAAAAGTTGAGCGACGAGGTGGAAACGGTGAAGGAGTTAATGTACCTGGGGGATAAAGTTAGCGGGGACAAAGGATGCGAGGCTGCTGTTACAGCCAGAGTGAGGTATTATGGGTGGGCGAAGTTTAGGGAATGTGGAGAGATGTTACTTGGGAAAAGATTTCCTTTGAAGATAAAAGGAACAGTGTGAGATCGGTGATGTATGGCAGCGAGACGTGGTGTCTGAGCGAAAATGAGATAATTTTGAGGAGGGAGGAGAGAGCGATGATGAGATTGATGTGTGGTGTCCATGGTGGTGTGAAGTTGAGGGAAAAGGAAGAAGACTGAGGAATTGATGCAGATGATGCAGAAGTTGAGTGTGGAAGAAGCAGTGGACAGTTTGGCGACAACGAATAGTGTGCGTTGGTATGGGCATGTGCTGAGGAAGGATGAAGGGCATGTTCTTATGGGCCCTTGATTTAATGGTGGGTGGTTTGAGGAGGAGAGGGCGACCGAAGAAGACTTGGAGGATGCAGGGTAAGAGGGTTGGGTTAGGGAGAGAGGACGCCTTGAATCGGGTAAGGTGGAGGGAGGGGAGGAGAGAGGTTGCCGCGAGTGTGAGGTGCCCGGGGTGAGTTCCTTCCAATGGGTGCGAACTCGGGACCTTTTTGCACTTTAAGTGAGCGACGTATACCCTGGTCACATAACCACCGGTCGCCGACAGGTGTCTGGTAATCAGCAGGAAGCCGCAACGCCGGTATGACATCGGTATGACACCCATGAATGCCTGCGAGCTCTTGTGATGTCCGGCCGGTCACCGGTCGGACTCCTGTCGTTATTAGACCATAACTGAAGACATCGTTTACAAGCCGCAATGTTTTATCTCAGAATTAAATTCTTGCGGCATGCTTCTGGCGTCTCTACGGCTCACATACACTGACCGGTCTCCGTCTGATCGGTCACTGGCCGGTGCCCGGTTGGTGTCTACTGAATTATACCCGGTATGACGCCGTAAACACATCGTAACCTCGCCGCAAGGTTATGTGACCAGGGTATACTGATATTGACGTAACTCTGGTATAGAGATGCTCATCGAAAACGTGATGCCAAGTTCAAATATTCTGTTCGCTGAGTGATACATATATCTTTTATTATAAAAATTTATATTCTTTAAAGAAAATATGCAATCAAAAGTGCAGTTTCTTGACATTGATACCAACTTACACGATTGACTAAAACTTTTGCCACTCCAGTATGATTATTGATAGCAGCCAGATGAAGTGCCGTAAATCCATCAGGTTTCTTTTCCTCAATAAGAGCTCTGCTCTTTTTAATGATCCTTTCAGCAGCACTGTAAGAAAATATTATATCAAATGCCTTTTATAATAATTGTCATGTGATTGTTGATAAATTGATGCAAACAAAAAGTATGTACACAACTCACTGGATATTATCACTTCTGCTCACTACATGTACACGCTTGCTTATAAAGTTGGAATAAAATGAAGTGTTTTGTCAAAACTCACTTAGTCCACTTTTGTCGAAATTAAACTCGGAATGAATTGAAGTGGACTAAGTGAGTTTTGACAAAAACACTCTTCAAATATTTTTACCACTTTATAATGTAAAGGTCAATTTATGAGAAAAATATCTTGAAACTTATGTTGCTTTTGGTCAGATTTGATAGGTAATCTTGTTGGTTGTGAAATGGAAATCCGAATGTGATAAATTTTCTCATGTACTGGTAAGGGAGTCAAATCGGTCAAAAAACGTGATTTTTAGGTCCAATTTGAATTGACCCCGCCTTGGTCAAGGTCACTTCTCTACTCAAGTTGAATGGTCATATGGAATTTTACTTGTAAAAGAGTGATAAGCAGGTGATTGAATGTCTTGGTCACGCTTGACTCTGCCAAGAGAATGCTTGGAAGCAACGTACAAAATGATCCTTCAACGCCCCTCAATTTACAAAAATAGGGTTAAGGTGAATGGTCCCTGGCGGTATATGACATGTCATCTTCAAAACCTTTTTTTATCATGGACGTGAAATCATCAGCAAAGTTATAAACTAGAGACTAGATACTCATACTTACTATGCACTTCCTTTATATGCGCTATAGTGTAATGAGTTGAATCCTTTTTTGTTTCTTAGAGTGAAGTCAGCATTTGGTTCATCAGCCAACAGATCTATAGTTGCTTCATCGTCGGATTCTATAGCTTTCATCATAGCTGTCAATCCGGCGACGTCCTGTTAAACGAACAAGACAAGACAATTCTGTCGGACAGTTGTTGAATTTGGCGTACTCAGTCCTTGTTACTGGCGTGAAACTTACTGTGCGATGTCTATGGGGTGAACCAATATTTCCAAAATATTTTATGTTTCCGCTCTGATTCTTTAAATCTTTCTTACAATAAAGTTGAAGGACACATTTTTGAACAATATATCAAAGAAAGGGATTGATATAAAAATTAATTTAGCTGAAAATGTAAATTTTGTAGACTTTTTCATTGATCTCCAATGCAATGTTTCACGCCAGGGAGTAACATGGAACAGCCTCAATTGACCAATCAGAGGACAGCATTCTAGTCTGTGACATCAGTGCGTCCAACAGAATAACTTCACGAAACCATGTCGACTTTCACTGTGGGGCCATCGCAGCTGATGATATTTTTACATTGTCTCTAATATCAACACCAACAGCGGTGAAGAGGTAGTTATACAATTTTGCTAATATTTAATCCTGGAACATTCAGTGCAATATTTTATATATCATGTTTGTATGGATCATATGCATTAGGAGTTCGTTTCTTCCTTAGTATATGTGAATAGATTATACGTATTTGTAAGTAGCCAGATAAGTCAGAGAAGGAACTGGAATAAAGACCCAGGTATCGACTTTCAACAGACACTCATATGAACTAACGCTGACTGCGATGACACTTTATCAGCAAAGTAATATCAGTTCGGCGGAACTCACAATTCGGATACGTATCCGAATTCGGATACTCCGTATCACAATTCTGCTACCCGTATCCGAATTTGGTTTAAAAACAGCTGAAACGGGATATCAGCTTAAATGAATATTCAGCTTCGCCGCGCACCATACCGGTATTTATAAAAGTCAATAACATTATCATCATTTGCCATCTAAATTCTATTTTTTGGCCAAATTATTTTGCATTCTGTGATAAGAAGCTACAGGACATGTTTCGAAGCTGTTCCGCTGGAATTACACGGATGAAAATGACATTTCCACATATACATTTATCATAAATGCAAGAAAGATGTTCTACATGTACTTGCCAGCTTGCGCTATCGATTTGTTTCCTGTGCCACGACAGGAGTATCAGAATTCAGATACCCCTCCATATCCTTATTCGGATATGGGTATCACAATTTGGATACGAAATGTGCGTTGGTATCCGAATTCGAATACGTATCGGAATTGTGAGTTCCGCCGAACTGATATTACATCCCTGAGGTCAGGAAGGAACAATCAATAATTAACGGAAGAAAGAGACTCCGATTACTCTAACCATTGGCACTATAGAAAGTAAAGACTCCCAAAAAAGTATCGCCTCATCTCGAAAAAATGGCTTAGTGCGTAAATATGAAAGTCGTAAACGTAATTTCAAGACTTTGTGTACAAGCGCTGGAACTTCACCTTTTACATGACACCCTATTATTGACAACTGACTGAGAAACATTTAAGTTATGAACTTTTAAAACCCACGAGGTCAATTTTAAAAAGTTGCAAATTTCATTTTTCGCACAGTACAAACCAGTAATGCAAGGCTAGGATCAATATGAGGTAAGTGTGTTTGTTCACTAAAGCATGCTGATTTTCAAAAGCAGTTTCATGGGTCTCTAAGTATCGTCCACAAACTTGCATTTATTAAGGGGGTGCAAGAGTTATTATGGGGCAAATGCCCCCATGTCCTACGCTTTTCCCCCCATTGCCCACAGTTTCAGTCACTGACACAATTTTACGCCAAATTGTCCCTTGTTTTTTATCATTTGTTAAATGTCGAAATTCTCATGCGCTTCGTGTGAATTTCAAGATGTCATATATTTTTTTAGTCAAAGTGGTATTTTTTCACGATTTTCAAAACCTTTTTAACAACTTTAACAGCTAGAAATATTAAATTTGGCAGAATTTGTCGCGCGATACGCAAACAAAAACACCCCATCCCACAATTTTACATCCGCACCATTTTTGCTCAATGGGGGAGGGGGCAAGGCTTATGAAGGGGGGAAATACATCCATTCTCCAATTCCCTCTCCCCTTGGCGCCGTCACTGCAAGTTGATGGACGATTTAGAGATCATGACGTATACTTTAGGGAAAAAAAATGCGCGATTCGGTGGTCAAGCTCGCTTACCTCATACCGATCCATAGTCTTGTGTTACTGGTTTGTACAGTGCGTAAAATGAAATTTACAACTTTTTAAAATTGACCTCGAGGGTTGTAAAAGTTCATAACTTAAATGTTTCTCAGTCAATTGTCAGAAATAGGGTGTCAAATGAAAGCTGAAATTCCAGCGCTTGTACACAAAGTCTTAAAATTACGTTTGCGACTTCCAAATTTACACACGAGCTATTTTTCCGAGATGAGGCGATACTTTTTTGGGAGTCTTTACATAGAAACTCACCTGGAGATTAACTTGGATATTAGGATGACTAAGAAGAGCACCCACACATGCGCTGTGACCTTTGGAGGCTGCGATGTTAAGGCTCGACCGATCAAGTTTGTTCTTTGCGTTCACTTTGCTCCCTTTCTTCAGCAGGAATCTTGTGATACTTGGTTTATTGCTGTTAAAATAAATGCTTTGTTAATCCATTTTTTTGTTTTTCTCAAACTAGGAAAATAAGTCATTATTTTATAGTGTGACGATTAGCTAGTTCAAATGTTCTGTTCGTTATCTCATTAAAGGACAAAGGATTTTGTTAACTAAATCGTAAATGACAATAGAAGTATCGAATTAATTTTACCTCACAAAAGAGGCCTGTCAATCAAAGTATAAGATAGGCTATTGTCTTCGACGAAAAGCATAACGCCTAGAGATTTTTAGTTGTGCTTTTTATCGTGTAAACACAAAAGAACTGTCAGGGACGGCAATTTCTCAAGTGGGGATTATCTATACTTACTGACTCCAGTGAATAGAATAAGTAATGGGTTAACAAAATATATTACTACGGATTACAAAATGCATTGATATGCACATACAGAACATTTGAACTGGCTAGATGTCGATGTCGATGTCGATGTCGTACTTATAAAGGTTGCTCGCATTTGTTTGGAGTCATCAGTGGTATAATGGTACATTTTTTTTAAAGAACGGTACAATTATACCAATAGATACAAATTCTGCGCCTGTCTTCGATGAGCGTTGCGTTTAGCATTTTAAGGCGAAAGACGTTTTAGGGACAACCCCTTTGAGTATAAATTCATTAAACAAACGAAGAACCAACCAAAGAAAAAAAAATATACCATAGTATACCACAGGGTGTGCGTCCCAGAAAACAACCTTTCAATCTTTGGGAGAAATTTTGTAAGCTTCAACTGATAGTCAGAAAGGATGCAATTCATAGTCTATGGAATGAACTTTAAAATACAGCTTGTATCACTTCAATTGGTAATCTTAAACAAAAGTTACACTCTGTCAAATATAATTCACACCCAAATATCTTAATCGTTGTTCTAGAATATTGATTGAAATAAAACTTTAATGCTCATTTACACACAAAGGTCATGAAGGTTGTAATGTTTTTTTTTCTTGGGCACAATTTACCCGAAAGCAGAAAACGCTAAAGCGGTGTCTCCGTCTTTATCCGTTGCTTCAAGATCTGCATTAGCAACTATGAGTGCCTCAACAATCTCATAATGTCCTTCATGTGACGCCAGATGCAATGGATTGTAGCCATTCTTTTCATCGCCTTGGTTAATCTACAGATTTAAAAAAGCAATTACTACAATCAAGTACTTAAATGGTTATAGGTAAAACGAGAACTTCTCTGAAACTTGCGGAGCAGTGTTTATGGCAAGCCAAATGCTCAAAATATATATTAAAAAAACAAGTTTATCTGATTTTTTTCTGAGAAAAACTCGTTTTTTCAGGTGAAAAGCTTAGTTTTTCTGGATAAACTTAGTTTTCAAGTGAAAAACCGAATTTTTTTTTAGAGAAAAACTAAGTTTATCTGAAAAAAAATTAGTTTATCTGAGAAACACTCAGTTCATCTCAGAAAATCTAGGTAGTTTATGTGCAAAACTTTGTATTTCTGATAAAGTCAGCTGATCTGATAAACCTAGTTTTTCTGATAAACCCAGTTTATCTGAGAAACACAAAGTTTATCTGAGAAAAACTCACTTTATCTGAGAAAAATTCAAGTTTATCTGAGGGAAACTCAGTTTATCTGAGAAAAACTAAATTTATCTGAGAAAAACAAAGTTTATGTGAGGAAAACTAGGTTTATCACATGAAAAACTTAGTTTATCTGAAAAAACATAGTTTATCACATGAAAAACTTAGTTTTGTGCAAAACTTTGTATTTCTGATAAACTCAAATTTTTCAACATAATTGAGCATTCCTAGTTGCTCTGAATTGAAGCTGATTAACAAGCGACCTTGTCCCGTATGATAATAATCTAAGCAGAGCCCTGACCTTAACCGAAGGCCGGGGTGGGATGTACAAAAGAAAAACCTAGTTTATCTGAGAAAAACTTATTTTTTTACTTGAAAAAACTTAGTTAATGTGCAAAGCTTTGTATTTCTGATAAATTCAGTTGATCTGATAAACCTAGTTTTTATGATAAACCCAGTTTATCTGAGAAAAACCAAATTTATCTGAGAAAAACAAAGTTTATCTGAGAAAAAACAAAGTTAATCTGAGAAAAAAACTAGGTTTATCTGAGAAAAACTTAGTTTATCACATGATAGATTTAGTTTAAATCTGATCCGCCACCTCCGCCACCCACATCCCAACACCACCGCCGCCGATAAATTATCAAAACAAAACAAACAACAGAAAGGCTGTTGCGTTTATTACCCAAGCAGGATTTCTTCTGATGATTTCTTTCACTGTCGACAGGTTTCCTTTTGCACAAGCGGCTCTAAGCGTCTCAGCATTATGTCGAGTGCCAGAAACTATTTCAAGGAGTTGAAGAGTTCGTATGAGATCCGAGTGATCTAGACAATAAGTATGGAAAAAAACATTGCTGTTATTACACAAGAAGGGCTTCTGATGAGGCACATGTAAACCTCATTCCACTCCAGGCTTGACAGGGGACAATCAAGTATGATGCTGCAGGCATAGCGTGACCAAGAAAAAGGTGAATTAGGGTTGCTTTTGAGGACAGAAGGGTGTATCAAGTGACACCGCTTATGGTATCAGGCATTTTCAAGAAATAGGGTACTTTTCAAACCCTAGTGTGAAAACGGTATCGGTAAAATCCCGGGAATAATGGAAAAGGGTATATTTTGGCTTCAGAAACAATCACCCTTTAGGGAGTGTTTTGAAATACTGTGGTCACGCTATGCCTGCAACATTATACTTGAGTGCATGGGCGTCATTTGAGGAGGGGGTGGGGGGTGGGGTGACGGGGGACACGTCCCCCACGTTTTGAAGGGTGGGGACACAATATCAAATGTCCCCCACGGTTTTGAACTCAATACAAACGAATTATTTGCAAATTTCTTCATATTGCCCACAAAAATATGTGTAAGGAACACCCTTAAAATGCAAAAAACGTAGGGCTTCGCCCCCTGACACCCACAAAAACTTTGCCCCCGGGAGGCTTGATTCCAAGTCATTCGACAAACTCAAGGAAACGTGTCGATCCTTAATATAAGACCACGTTAAAACCATCGCAATCTGATAAGATAAATAGCAACCAATTCCTTGTTAATGGGAATTTCATTCACACTCACCTTTGGTACTACTGTGATTCGAACTTGGAACCATCCTTAACGCAGGCGAGCGCAGTACTAAATACGCTCAACTTATCTGCAAATGATTGTTATTTGATAAAACTTACGTGATTCCAGTGTTCGTCTGGAGTCAAAAGCAAGATCTCTGTCATTGACTCGACCCTTATCACTCTTTTTCTCTGGTAGAAGGCATACTGGGTTCATATACCAGCTTTTTCCGTTGTCAAAGAGAATCTTTATATCGCCATCTTTGTCTATGGTTATAACTTCCCCTTCTTTTCCAATTGCCTTAAGTCAAAAAGGGTCAAAATTAAAAATATGTTTATGGTTATTTTGGTTATTATGACAATCTGGTCCCAAATTGCCCCCGATGTATCGCGATGAATCACCGATATCGGTAATGCATCGCGAATGTATCTTGGAACCTTAATCGATGTGATTTTCGGAGGGGGGGGGGTTAAAGTTGCGACAAATCACCAAAAAATCCTTGAAAACGTCGTGATAAATTTCAAAGCAAGTACACAATTCTCGCGATTCTTTCCCGATGCTCTTGCGATGCATCGGCGAGATACATTCCTGATGCATCGGGGAAGCATAGCGAAAGCATCGGCACCCATAGCGGGACAAGGCCGTCATTATTAGTCATGTCTGCTTCGCGTGCGAGTCGTGAGTGGCTCCAAAGTGATTCAACAATAGACGGTTTGCACGTGACGTAAAATCCTAAAAATTTTGTAGTCGCAGCCGCCATGATGACAAATTTGGAACAAATACATGTTTTTTCCCTATTACGCACTTGTAAACTAAATAACAAAGATAAAAAATTGAAACAAATTATGTTAAATATTACAACATATTTCATTCAATTCGCATCATAATTCCATGTGACTAATGAACAACTCTGGTATAAATACATAAAGAAATTCTTTCCAAATCAGATGTAATTCTTTAAAAGAATTACATCTGATTTGGATGAGATTCCATACTGCGCATGTAAAATTGGCCAGAAGCATCGAGGAGCCATAAGTTCGAGCCATAACTTATGGCTCCTCGTGCAAAACCTCTCAAACCCTCAGTCTGAACCTTTATAGATCAATCCTATAAATGACATACTCCCACCGCTGATGGGGTAAATCCACAAATTGGGTAAAATTGCTTGTATTTTAGTTGAGTCAGAGAGACAGGGAACCAGGTGGATAGCCATTGGTCACACAATTACAAACACTCATACAAGGTTTGGTTGAAATTGCCTCTCTTAAAGTCGAGTTATAGAATTTTGCATGTGGAGCCATTATGCCGCCTGGAACCCAAACTAGAGCCAGGGAACCAGCCAAAAACTATAGTCATTGGTCAGACAAACATTTACTGCCAAGTTTGATTGAAAGTCTCAATTTGTGGACGCAAAACGGTACTGAATAAGTGAAAAATCTTGTCCCTACTTGGCGGGCTACTTGGCCTCGTTCTGAGTTCAGATTCCCCGTCCAATTTTGTGGATTTACCCCATCAACGGCGAGAGTATGTCAATCATAATAGTTTTGGTATATACATAGATTTAAAGGGGAGATTCAAGGAAATCCACCATTTTTATTCCGGCATGGAGACACAATTGGGGGTATTCGGGTATTTGCCGATAGCTTGCCGATGATCCCCTGGTAAAATTTGAGTACAGTTGAGGTATACTCAAAATGTACTATAATTGTACTAAAAATGTACTTATATCAGAAAAAGTACTTTTCTAGTACATTTTTGATGT
>JXSR01S033101.1:91980-108365 GCA_000969725.1 Ophiothrix spiculata | reverse complement strand
CAATATTTCAAATAATAAATTATGACTTAATTGCGACACACCACAAATTAGCTTGCCATTGACTTACTGTGTAAAATGGCTTCCTAAAATACCCGAAAACACAATAATAAAGCAACCTGTTTCTTCAACAGTGCCTTTTCTAAAGTACTGTAGTTATGAACTCATTTAATCCAAAATGATGACAAAAGTTAACCATGAAGCAAATATTTTTCGGGTTTCGGGACGTTGTGAGTATTGTCGCTCAATATAGCTGACAACCAAAAATACGTTGTAGCAAAATTCCCTATACGTTTTACCAAAGCATTCTAGAGATCAAAATTGGCATCGGAGCAACTTTAATTAATCCAAATTTAAAATTATAACAAAATATTGACCAAACGTATAGCCCTTCCCTATGTTTAAGGGTTAGATTTTAGTAGTTCATTTTCTTATTTTAGAAAGACAATTCGTTTTCTTATTTTAGCAACCCCAAATCGCGAACGCTAGTTTATTTAGTGTTGTGGTGACTGAACTATACCAATATTGACATGGTAAATGTCTCAAGAGGTCAAAATAATTGTTGTTCTCAATATCTTTGTCCTTGGGACACAAAAACGTTTTCCCTGTAAAATGACGAAAATGCAGATACGACGTCCTTATTCTCGTATGCCGAGATATTGTATTCCATCTTTGACCACTATGTTCCTTACGGAAAAATGAGTATTGCACCAGTGATGCTTTGCTTTGAGTGATGTCTTTAAGTATCTCAGTAAATTAGCTTCAGTTACATTAGTGCAGCTATGTCTTGTAAGTGTATTGCTACAGTGATGCAATCATTCAAAGTTCTTGACATTAACAAACCGTATAAAACAACATTGATACCCAATACTGAAATATAGGTACACCTTCAATACAATACAATATCGGTATTTATAAGGCGCCTTTCCCCGGGATACAAAGCGCAAACAGATCATGGTTTATCTCTGGCCTCTGTCTCGTGATACAAGAACAATCCTCCTACAATATCACGTTCCGATTTATTTCTCTTTTAAAGATAAAAGCTATTCCATCCAGACTCGCTTGTCTGTGGTTTCAATTTCTGAAAGGTCGGGTATGCAGAGAGTTATGACGCTTTATCAGCCTCTGTCCTATGAAACAAATTACATCATATCAGTATCAGCCAGTGTCCGTCCCGTGATACAAGAGCGATACTATGATATCACATTTAGATTTATTTCTTATTTGAGGACAATATCCCTCCATCCCACTATCAGTCTCACTTGTCTACGATTACATTTATTAAAGGTCATTTAAACAGACAGTTTAATACGACACTTTGCAGCTTGTAGAGGCTGTTTAAAGGTGTCTATGTTTTAAACCGTTCTTACCATTTTGCCACAGGCTGTGAAGTGATTTGAAATAGAGAGTGGTAAATGAAACTAAAAAGTTCGTTTCCATGAACGATAATAGTAATCATATTATTTATCAATCGTATCAAATTTTATAACAAAACAAACACACAAGAGTACAGCAAGACAATATCCATAAATAAATCCAAACTTTCGCTACAGAGGCATAGGCGGAAAGGGGAAAAAGGCATGTGAAGTTCTCGGTCCCTTGTAATTTTAAACTTAGGTTTTCTCGAGCAAATATCTTAATTACCATAAGATTAGAGAATGATTAATCGGTAATGCAATTCCAATGACAAAAAACCGAAACTGATTTAACGTATACGACGAATTTGAATGAACCGACGAAAATGAAACAGCATTGACGAATTCGGCTGACTAAAAGCGGAAATTGTTTGGCAATTGACGATTCTGAACAAATCAGTGGCGGCTGGTGGGGTTTTATTTTGGTGTGGCTAAGGCTAACGGCGGTCGCACCGCCTCCGCGCTTGCGCGAACAGGGGGGAGTGTGAGGGGGGATGTGCCCCCCTGAGTAGGTAGAAGATTTTTGAATTTTGAAAGGCAAATGGTGCAATTTGGTAGCACATTTAAGTGAATTTTATGGAAATTGTCTTCTTTGAATTTATAAGATTTTGTGTGTGTTTTGAAAGAAAAACATTTTATTTGGTGCAATAATTTCAAGTGAAACTTTTAAAGAATTAAAAAAAAATACACATGAAGTTCGCAAAATTATAATATACTAAGTACATGACGCAACATTTTTTATTGGCACTACTTACCTCAATCTTCTGACTGAGTATTCCATGTCTAAAGTATATTCCATAAAAAATTAATCTCCACCAGGTCCAAACTTGTACAAGAACTCTGCTCTTCTATTTTTCAAATGTGCAAATTTGTCTATCACTAACTCATTGAAGTTCTGGGTGTTTTGGATTAAGTCTTTATGGATAGAAAGCATTGCCAGTGCATTAAGTCTTTCATTGTCCATTGTGTTCCTTAAAAAGGTCAGGATGCGCTTCAAAGTTGAGAAACATCTTTCTGATTCAGCTGATGTCAGTGGTGTTGTGACAGTTATTTGAAGTAGTTGGTATACTTCTGAGAATACATCAGAAAGATTGTTTTCTCTAATGAACTCCAGAAGGTTCAAACAGTTGTCTGTGTCATGGAAGTCTTCTCTTCCATATAGAACTTCCAGCTCAGTCTTCAGTTTATCCTTTGAAATCATTGGATAATACTTAGGAAGCATATTGAGCTTGTCAGATGGATAGTTGCTTGCATACATGTTGAAGAATGTAGGGTCTACCAGCTGCAAGGGGATCAAATTTTCTACTGATGAAAAGCGATCTTGTGCTTGCATAATCATCACATCACATGCCTCAATGCAAGATGCTTTCATGCTTCGCTCTGATGTTCTCCTCCGTTTTGATGTTGAAGGTTCCCCCTGCTCTGATGACTGAGATTCGCTTAGCTCTTCCCTGACTTCAGTAAGAGTTCTAATGAAGCCATTCAGAGCACGGTTTACCATATCCACACTGATCTTGCGGGATTGTACTACACCATACAACATGTCGACATGGGGCATTACTCGATTGAAGAATCGCAGGTAGTATAAGAATTCTTCATCTTCCAGCCATTTCAACAAACCAGAAGCCTTGCTGATGGTTTCTAAGTCCCACTGAAAGTTCTCTTCTGTGCCTGATTCAGAGCTATCAATGGTAGTCTGTCCAGATTTGATGTTAGTAAGACATTCTACCAGAGCTTCACGGCTTTCATATACGGAATTCACAGTCCGACTCTGAAAGTTCCATCTTGTCGCCCCAGCCCTTGGAAATCGAAAAGTTATCTGGTATGTGACGTCCCAACCGTTTTATTTCCAATTTTTCCTGTTCACTATGTGCAGAAAATTTATTCTGCAGTAAGTAATCAACTACATTCATGATGATATTTAAGATAAATGTAGAACACAAAGTAAAAATGATGATTATTGTACTAGATCAAAGTTTTAACTGATACAAAATAAATTCCACCAAAAGCTACCAAACCACACTTGTAAAGTAAAAATTGATGTTTCTTGGTATTAATCATAATCTGGTTTTCAAGATACAGGTCATTGACAGAGATCAGATTACTTTTCAAGGACTTTTCTAAAATCTTAGCGATGAGGCATAACATATTTGCTACTATTTTTGGAAAAGGGCTAAACTTCTCCAGCCCCTGTGTAGAACCAAGCAGTAATTCCTGCATGGTAGAGGTCACTTATACCAACTACAGAACGTGTCACAGCTCTGTCCTTTTATTATTTTTTCATATTTTTGATAAGTGAAAAAAAAAGTATGCTCTGGGAAAAAATGGTGGGGCTTAGCCCCTCCAGCCCTGTTTAGCAAGCCGCCACTGGAACAAATCATTTACGAAATTAAGTTTTACATTTACGACGAATTTAAGTGAACCGATGAAAATGAAATAACCAAAATTTGAATTTGAATGATAATTGTACTAATTTGCTCGGGGAAACCTATACTCTACGTATGAGGGGGAAACACAAGATGCAAAAAAATACCAGAAAAAATACAGGTAGCTAACAAATGGCTATAAATGAACAATGCCATGTTCTTTCATTCTTTGAAAGATTATTTTTGCAAGTCGTGCTGTAAATTATAACTTAACACTTCAAGCATTTACTGTTTTAATGACGGCAAGAAAATCTCATCGCTTAGTTAAGGAGTGCTTGACTACTCAGTTTTGAAGTGCTTAATATGATTGGTTTCCTTAAAAGGATGAAACCTATATCTCTTCACAATAATGACCTCCTTATATTTCTAAGTCGATCATACAGAAGAACATGATAAAGAAACCTTATTATTGACCATGTAGAACAAGATGTGCACTTTGCAAGTAATTGATTTAGTAATAACACAAAGTGTATTATGAGGTTGTATGTTATGGAATCGCGAATGAGTGTCCATCCTCCCGAGGCATTTTGACGCAGGAGTGGCTAGTTAAGTGGTCTCATGCCTGGGAGCAATTCTTTAACATTCGTGCTTGATGGTTAGATTTACTCTCTTATAGGAAATCACTTGAGGTGTTGAAGATATATGTGTGTATGTTGTGGTACACTGATAACAGATAAATGTCAAAATACATGAAAGAGAAATAGGGGGATAGAAAAGGGAGACTACACAGATTTAGCGTTAGTAAAGAACATACATAACTGATCAGTCTTCTTTTGTATTAGAATATAAAGTCATTGTTACTACTTCTGTCTACTGATAACTGAATGATCCTTTTATTATAGAGTTAATTGGAAATAAATTTCTTTTTAAAAATAGAAAATGCGGCATTACATAAGATAATAGCTGTATAAACTTTTAAAGTGTGTGATAAAGGTCTTGATTAGCAATTAATTGTGTTTGAAGATCGCGCACAATGTGAAAGCTAATTTAAAAGCAAACAGTTCTTTCCAAAATAATTTCCAAGTGTAAGGTAAAGGTAAAGGGGACAACATGTATTTACACAGGTCGGAGTGTCCATCTCCCTTTCGAAGCGATTGGGCCAGACTCAATTTTTATTTTTGCGGTGAGGGGATTGCCACACCTCATTTACCGCGAGTCTGTTACCTTCACAGCACTAACGAATGTCGATGCCCACTTGCACCAGGGTGGAGAGGAGCATATGAGGTTAGGTGTCTTGCTCAAGGAAACTACACAAACTGCCCAGCAGATTTAAACCCACGATGCTCATACCCGACAATTAACAACAGTGTTGAATATTAAAGTCATCTGATAGTTGACGAAACGTCCAGAAGTAAGTGGTTTTACTTGACTAGAAGAAGTTTTTTTATGTCATGTTCTACAACAGTTCTGATGAATCTATTCAATGAGAGATATATTTTCATGAGTATATTTTATTTCATCAGATTTCTAAACATATGTGTGGCAAATAAGAAATTTTAATCAGAAAACACATCGAATAAAATGGTCAACCAGTAATTTGTACCGAAAATAATTACAGCCTGGTATCATTTGCCTAAGAGGCCAAAGCAAATAATTACAGCTTACTCAAAACCATACTTATATGATTATATCTTATTTCTGAGTAAAGATAAACAAAAAAAAGACGCAAGTTGACATGGGCTAGCACATAAACCCTAAAAGAGCCGGGGGATGGGCGGAATCCGCCCCCTCCGACATTTTTTACTATACCTCCGCCGGTTTTTTTTTCGCGCTGAAACTTCTTGGCCTTTTTTCTTTAAGCCTTGCGCTTCTTTTAAGACCATTTTAGTGAAAATCGGACCTAGGGTTGGGTCGTGGCGTTCAATAATGGCACGTTGGGTCAAACGAAAAACTGACAAAAACCGATTTTCAATGGAAATTACACACAAATCGTGTTTTTTGTTTTCAGGATACACTTCCACTATGTTTTATCTTATTTATTTGATTTATTTGTAGTAAGAACATGTGAAAGTATACTTTGACTCACTTTATTGGTAAAAAAAGCAACCTTTGCTTGAAAAAATTGCGAAAAACCACGATTTTGACGATTTTTGGCGATTTTCACGTTTTTTGACATGATGTCACTTATGACGTCACTGTGACCTCATACAAGGTCCGTTTTCAAATTTGTTGGTACCAATGGATTTGTGAGGGTCATAGGTATCCACCAGGCTTAAGTTGATTAGATCTTGGCTCGGCAAGCTCTAATTGTTTGTTCTGCTTCGTCAAAGAGATTGGTTAAGTTGATAATGTTTAGCTTTTTATACAATAGACAGGGAAGAGTTATTAACTGCTAATGAGTGTGATGGTAAAAATATACCATCCCGAATTGAAAGATTGATTGTTCCATTTCACGAGCCGATAGGTATATTTTTACCATCACACAAATATAAGCAGTTAATATTTGTTTTATATAACTCCTCTATAGATTCTAGTCATTTGATAACACATATTGTTTTATATACCTCATGGATAGATTCGTTGTTCATCGTTTGGTTAAAACTACATTACGTGGCACACACATTCCAGAACTGTATGTTTTGGCTTGGATTTCCTTGATATTTTCAACGTTTTAAAAACATTCTAAACATTTAACCGATTTCAAATCTGTAAACGTCAGAATAAACTTTATTACTGTCTCCATCTTTCCACCAAATTTCAACTTGATCGAATTTAAAATGAAATTTTTCTTCACTGACTATTTTTTTTGTATGTAAAATCCCTATACATGAGCAAAAACAAAATGGCGGATTTTCAACTTTATCACCGGTCATATCATATACTATCAAATGGATGAAAGTGATAGTAAAGACTATCAAATGGATGATACTGATAGTAAAAATGAAAAATGGTCATGTGTTACAATCTTACCAATCAAATGACCAGAATCTATGGATGAGTTATAAGTTTTAATAATTTACATGTTAACATCTAAATAATGAATATATTTACAAGTTAAATGAAGTGATAAATTTGCCATTCTTTATCAAAGTACCTATCATCAAATGAATGAAACATCTATTAAAAATACAAAACCTGCTTTGAATGATGAGATTATGAAGTCAGCATTCAGCGTACGTAGTATATCAAACAGTTTAAGTTTGATTGTTTTAACAATACTTAAGCAGATACTGGTGTATGGGAATTTATAACTATAATGGTAATAATCGAAATATGAACATAGCTCTTACTCTAAATAGGGATCCTCAAGAAGAACAGAAGAACATTAATATATAAAGTGGTGGTTTTACTCACTATTTGTGCTTTAAGTTTTCAAAAAGGAAAATACTGCATTGAAAAAAATACCATTTAACTTTACCATTTACGTATCTTTCTCAATTTGCGTTGTACATTTTCTTATAAAAAAATTAGAACACCCGAAAGCAAGTTTCCGATATCAATATCCTGGAATCAATACAAAAAGAATCTGAAATGTCTTTATCAGCTCTTCCTCTATAAAGTACTAGTATTGTCAACATTTTATATCCTTTTTATTGCCCAATGGAGGCCACAACTAGGTTCAGCTATTTTTTAGCTGAAATATTAGTTTACTGCATAGCATATTGTCAACACTGTTGTAATCCCTTGTTTGTAATTACATCTCTTCTCTGATACAGATAAACAGAAAATTACAAGTTGACATTGCCACATTGGCTGGCACAAGAGGGATATCTGGCTTAATTGGCTGAACGTAATCGTTTGTATTGCCTTGTCAATGGATATTTTTAGAGATGATGCAAAGAGGTTTATGAGATTAATGATAATGGTGACGCGTAGCATCAAAAGGTACCTTAAGTCGGAGCAACAAGTGGTTGATTAACAAACTCTAAATACTAAACAAAAATCACCTCTTGCCTTTGTTCCATCGTTATTTCACACAGGAACCTAAATGATGGCTTTAATTTACTACCCTCCCTTCAAATATTGATTATCAAATTCTTTGTTAATCAGACACTTGTAGCTCAGACTTACCTTTTGATGTAACGCATCACATATATTGTTCAGTTCTGATGGGAGCTCAATCATGTCATTTATTGGGTTTTGTGTAGGATCCCAATAAGGCATATTCCTGTGATTTTTCGTTAAAAAGGTTGCATTCAGGCGAAAGCATACCACAGGTCGGAGGAAAAGGCTTTGGTTCGATAGTCAGCAGTACTTGTATTCAAAGTGAAAGTATTGTAAGTAATATTTTTGATGAAGCATTTGTAAAGAAACTACTGCTATTTACATGCAATTTACTTAACTGATCCCTAGCGTAGATCGCCAAATTGGCATCAAGGCATCTTAGTTACATAATGTATACTGTAGCTTGTTAAACTCTGGCTAGACATCAGGGCCCCAACTTATAAACCTTCAAACAAAATTTAATTCAAACTGAGATTAAGCCCTTACTCTCCTAATGCAAGCGTCAGTTTGAATCTTGAACCGACCCTTAGGGGCAGGTATTCTGATCTGGTGACAAATTTAACATATACTTTTCCATATTTGAACGAATGGCCATCACCTACATAAAACAATGATCAAGTTTCATTTGTATATTCTGAGCCAAATTAATGCCACAGGCAAAAATGTGTCGGAGAGTGACCCATAGAAACCTATAGGATAGTATTCTTGTTAACAAAAATTGTGAAAATGTACAGGGGTAATGAGAAAAATATGTGCTTTCATCTGGTAACAGAATCTCCAATTTGATTTTTCGAGTGAAAGTGATCGGAATACATACCTTTCAGCCTTTACAGTTTGGACGTGAACATCCTACACAAAGATTCACCTCCATCTCACCTCTCATTCATAATACTGTCGTACAAAATGAGTAAATATTGATAAGTTAAAGACGCTCTTTGTTGCGACATGGAGTTGATTTTGGATACCTGACGACCCTAGGCTTGAGGAGGGTCGTAGTTCAAGACTCCCATTGACGCTTGCACAGGTTCAAGCAAGTATGAAGGTATGTTGTCAAACATGGGCCACAACTGATAAAACCAACCACTGTGTCGAAGTTCCTAAAAACGAGTGGGACAAATTTAATTATATTAATTTATTTGTCGTTGTTTTTTGATTAAATATTTTCACCTAAATCTTTCCCCTGCATCTGACCATATACAATGCCCATAGTCCATAGTTTGGCTGACTTTTGATCTGTTTTCTTTGCATTCCTCCACACACGCACACTAGAAATACTGTGCAATTTTGGCTAAAGTAGCAGAGGCCACTTTGAAATGGGCTTTCTCGAAATCAAGCCTGTAAACACATATCAACAACTTCAACTGATTCTTTGTGAATATTCTAAAAATTAAATCATAAAATCTGTAACGTAATGTATACTGATACTTGTTATACTCTGGCTAGACACGTGGGCCCCAACTTATAAACATTTAAATCAAATTGAACATTACGTTGGATTTCTTAGAAGATTTAGTTCTCTCCTATCATCAAAAGAAAATCTCAAAAGTATTAAAGCAGTGGTGTGAAACAGAGATATGTGTAAACTATACTTGAGTAAAGACGTGATGGAGTCCATGTGTGTATGTTAGACTGGTAAGCATGTGAGAAGCAATTTAATATCATGTTCTTATGTTGCCCTTAATATATCATGATATTATTAATGAATCGTGTATTAAAAAATTATTATGTTTTGTTTGTTTCGAAGTTGTAATGTTATATTGATTGTGTGTTTATTATATATTGTTCGTTTTGTTATCAATCTCAACTCTATATATTCTGTATTTCAGCAGTGTTACCCAAGAACGTGTACAAGGAGAATGAGTGAGTTGAATAATATTTTTATCAGTAAAACTTTACTTTCGATTTCACAGAACATACTAAACCTACTAATAATAGACTGTTTGGAAACAGTAGACTGAGAAATAGTACGTTCAATCAAAAACTTTCATCAAGTTTGTATTTATCAAGATGTGTAGCTTAAGAAACTATAAAATAATGTTTAGCAGATTCATCATCCTGTCTTAATTCTTTTTTCTTTAGTAGATAAAGGACAAGGAGTAATATCATAATGAATGATTTGTTTCTTCTCTTATAATTCCTATTTCGTTAGATGTAACAACTTAATTCGTGAACGCGTACTCAGAGTCTTGAGCGTACACGCGAACAAAACAACGCGTTCACGAATTAAATCCAACAACAATAAGAGAAAGATTTCAAAAACGTTTGAGCCAGTTTCATAGACTACATTAAAGATGTAATGTTTGCATACTGAAAAGTATTTCTCTTACATCTGATAGCAACTTCGTCTTTTGGTCCAATTAAGTAAGGATAGAATATTGTATGTGGGTTACAGGAATACGTTCATCTTAAAATGTGAAAAGACATTTGGAGCTCAGCATCTGTACAGGAAATTCTTGCAATGGTATCATGAGCATCTTCAGTCCAAGTTCATACTCAGGTTTTACCCTTGAGGCTCATTCTCCGATAAACCGTGCAACTTTGGTTAGAGAAATGTTGAAATTTCGACTACTAACAACTCATGAAAAACATACAAAATCATAAACTCTGGGATATGTTTTAAAAATACTTGATTTTTAACCATTGTATTCCCTATACCTAATGTTCGTATCTGTTGGTTCGTATCTGTTAGAATTTTTTTTTAAATATTCATTATTGAGAAAATTAGTTTTCTTACAAACTTGATATTTACACTAAATTAGAAGCTCTACACATACTACACTGTGGTGTATTATATCGCTCATAGTGTACCGCGTTTTGCGAAAAGGCGACAAAATGTGTGGTTCGTATCTGTTGCGACGTGACAGTCACATAGGTTTTTTTTGATATTAATATCCTTGTAAATCATTACTGTAAATATATAATTCTATATAACATATATGTTATTCAAGACTGAAGTTTACTTGATAAATCTAATGCAGAATCATCCATCAACATATTGATTTTCACACTTTGTTATCGCTTTAGAATTTGGTTCGTATCTGTTTGCAATATTGGCGACATGATTTAATAAGCTATTATGTCATATTAAATACTTAATATAATTAAACTTTATATGTCATTACTAATACCTATTACGGGCTATTAAAAAATATGCATTGCGTTTGAAATGCCCGAATATTTTAGGAACGGGGCCACATAAAACGTAAAAAGTATGGCTGGCGACATGGGGAAAAGTAACGATTTTGCATTTTCAGATTAATCGTTATCTACTTTCCTGGCATGCTAAAATGTTTAGCTTCACACATGTTACTAATGTGACTTTAATGTATTAACTAGATCACTCAAATTATTTGTAATAGGCTTAACAACGCTAAACTAGTAACACGAACATGAGCGACACCAAAACGGCAAAGTTGCACGCTTTATCTGAGAATGAGCCTTGAGAGCTATTGCATCCTAGTGAAACGCAAGATAAACACGATATAGGGGATAGACGAAAACAGGCTTATAAGTTGATTAAATTGTGGGTATTATAACTTAAACTAGAAAGTAACGGTGTCGCTGAAAGTGACACGGACCCTGCCGATTGCCTTTTTGAAAATGTAAAGTGACTTTAAAGTTGAAACAGCCAAGAATTTAAGTATGCTTTATTCGACTTTTTGATCTTTGAAATCGGACAAAGTTGAAGATTTGAACTCTCTTTTTACCTTTGACCCCCAAGGAAAGGTCGATCAATGGGGTCACCATGGACACTTTTGATCGCTGATCCAAGACGAACAATTTGACATCTCAACCTTTGAAATCGGACAAAGTTGAAAATTTGACCTTTCTTTTGACCTTTGACCCCAGGGAAAGTACGGAAGACGGGGTCACCATTGACACTTTTGGTCGCTGTTCCAAAACGAATAATTTGACACCTTAATCTATGAAATCGAACAAAGTTGAAATTTTGACCTTTCTTTTGACCTTTGACCCCCAAGGAAAGGTCAAGTGACGGGGTTACCATGGACACTTTTGATCGCTGTTCCAAGACGAACAATTTGACACCTTAATCTTTTCAATCGAACAAAGTTGAAAATTTGACCTTTCTTTTGACCTTTGACCCCCAAGGAAGGGTCGGGCGATGGGGTCACCATGGACACTTTTGACACTATTTGACACCTCAAACCTTTTAACAATTTGACACCTCAAACGTCGAAATTAGACAAAGTTGAAAATTTGACCTTTCCATTGACCTTTCTTTTGACCTTTGACCCCTAAGGAAGGGTCGGGTGATGGGGTCACCATTGACATTTTTGATCGTGGATCCAAGACAAACAATTTGACACCTCAAACTTTGAAATCGGACAAAGTTGAAAATTTGACCTTTTTTATTTGACCCCTGTGACCCCATATGACCCCAAATATTTTTTCATCCAATAACTTTTGTGGACAATGTCAAGACGTTTCATGTCTCCAAATTTCAGGACAATACCACGTAACGTAATCGACTTGAAGCTTTTTTTTCGTGAAAATCAAGTTTTTGGACCTGTGACCCCTACGTGACATTTGAGGGGTCAGGGGTCAGATGACGTAAATGGGAGGTAGCACTGGTCCCTTCACTCATGTTTGGTCCAAATCGGTCATTGTATGCCGGAGATAAAGGACCAAAGTGTTGCCAGAAAGAAGAAAGAAGAAGAAGAAGAAGAAGAAGAAAAAAGAAACTCGTGAAAAACAGAACCCTGCCGAAGCCTTCGGCAGGGTAAAGATTGGCAATGCTTCAATGTTTCAGAACGTAGCTTGGAATGGATAATGAATTAATAATAAAAAATAATTAATAATAAAATGAAACAGGACCGTGTCAATGCAAAAATATGCTCAACGAGTTAGTGCTGAGAATACGAGTGAGTGCTGATAGAAAAACTTCAGCAGTTACTCGTAACATTTATGCCCAGTTTTTACTCTCTTGGACTATTGCATATTAGGACGGCAGGTGGATAGAGTTAAAGAAGCTTATAGCAGATACAGACTGCCTCATGGCAAGCGGGACTGGTTACATATTGGCGATATTGAAAAGTCGTAATTTGTTGTTTTGCATGGGACAAGGTTGTTTGTCCAAAGATCCAGAAAGATTAGCATCTTGTGTTGATGGAAAGTTGATTGAATTGTATGAATATTTGAGAGGGAAAGTAAAATCATGAAAACATTGAGTACTTGATCACTTTCCTAACAAAATTCGTACATAATATTCAACTTCATTTAATCCTATACAAGCACATCAACATACTCAGAATGTCAAGTGTTTTCTTTATGTTTCATTGATTTTTGTTTACTTTTGTGATCATATTTATTTTGTTAAGAAATTGTGACTATCAATTTCAGTGTAATGTTTCCTTACTATCATGATATTAAGATCAAATTGATAAAGAAATTCATCCATGTGTTGCTACAAAATCGTAAGTAAAGCGAAGACACAAAACGTATGTTACCAAAATACCAGATTTCTATATGTTCCACAAATGTTTTTATTCTGTATGACAAAAATTACCTAATGTTTTATGACCAAATATTTCATGCGATTATTTATCTTGCTATTACGATTAGTACAGCATATCTGACTTGTGAAATATCGGGACTCCATATGATTTGTTATTCTATTGTTGCTCTTAACAAAATCATAGCTAAAGGCCATTTCACATGTATGTGTGAATCTTACACCATATAAGGCGTGATAAATAGATCATTATTCAAATGTCATCATCACACTTATGTGAAAGTAATATTCAAGTTAATATAGAATCCAGAAAACGAAATGTTATACAACATTAAAGTGAAAGTTCTTTGGTGATTTTTCGAAGGTTTTTATCTATGACAAAACACTGATCCTAAACCTGCATCCCTTACATTAAGTCAACATTTCTTCTTTCTTTTTTTATTTATTCTACATATAATGATTCTACTGCAGTCTTTTAACTTTCACTTAAATGTGCTCAACTGGTTTTGGGGATGTCTTTCAAATAGGGAACAATGGGTTGCTATTGATGGATGTAATTCAGATTGGCTTCCTGTCATTTCAAGGGTGCCGCAGGGTTCAATGTTGGGGCCTATGTTTTTTCTTTTTCTTTAACAACATGCCAAGCTGTGCCCATAATTTTAAATTGGCCTATTTGCCGACGATTCAAAAAGTTTTAGATCAATAAAAGGTACCGCTAATTACTTGATGCTCAAGGCGGACATCAATCCTCTTTACGATTGGGGTATGAAGTGGGATTTACATTACCATCCCTCAAAGTGTCAAATTATATTTATGAGCAGGTGTACAACACATACGATCAGTTTTGATTATAAAATGTATGGTAGTGTTTTGAATCGGACTACCTGTATTAAACACCTGGTATTGACATTATTTGTAATCTTGTCTGGGATCACCATTTAAGACTTGTTAGACATGTTAGATAAAATAAAACAGCTACAATTAGGACTCATTACCATGAATTGAATGCTTAGCAAGGTTCAATCAATTTGCATGAAGGGAATATGACAGCTTATGACTCGGGGATATTAGATGCAAAATCTTGTGTAGCTTATTATTTGGTTTGTCTGTATTTTCTGCAACATTTGTCATTGTCTGATCTGTTAAATGATATCTGCACAGGTATTTGCCGGTGCTAAATTTTAACCAATTAAACGTGATATTTTTCTTGTAAACTGAAGTTTGATTTGATTGATTAGTAATGGAAACATATTTCCCTAGGATATGACTAAACACAAACGTATGTGACTATTATTTGACTTGTCTGCATTAGGTCTGTTCAAATGCTTCGTAAATTTTCTCATTAAAAGACAAAAGTTTTAGTTTACAAACGTTTAAAAGTTGTAATTGACAAAAGAAGTATCGAATTAATCTTACGACACAAAAGAGACCCGTCAATCAGAGTAGATGATAGTCTATTGTCTTATACGAAAACAAAGTAGCCAGTGCTTTTTGCTTTTGCTTTCGTTCGGGTAAACACCAACGAATTATAACGGATTGCAAACTCTCTGGCGAGGATTTTCTAATCTTATTGGCCCGTATTCACAAACGTTATTCCAGGAATAGCTTTATTCTGGATTTCACATTCTTGGATTAGAGATAGCCCAAAATTCTGAGGTAAGCTGAATTTGTTAAAGCCTTGGAATAACTAATTCATTGAATAACTTTGTTCTTCATTTGTGAATACCTAAATAAATACACAAATGGAATGAAAATGAAGTTATTTCTGGATTAAAGTTATTCCTCTTTTGTGAATACGGACAAAAGACTCTATTGAATTGATCAGGAATGGATTAACAAAATATTTTACAAAGGCTAATGAAACGAATTGTTATGCATTTAAAACTTTTGAAATAGGCAATTGCCAGAGAAATTAGTCAGCATCTGATCTGTGATATGAAATTTGTATATGTAATTGCAAGCACTAAATTTTATGCAATTCAGCATTTTCAGATTTAAAGTATAATTTTCCCCTATCGACTAAACTTTGATCATTGATGTGATAAAATCGGCTAAATATGGTATAACAATGACAACTATTTCTCATCAGCAGGTGTGTAATATTCGCATGCATGATGGATTTCCTCATGGATCTAGATTTCTAAAAAGCAACACTTTTATCAGCTGCTTTGTCTTCAAAATTCCAGTGAAAATAAGCTCTCTAGATTTTGGATTGTTTTAGCTACGAACTTAAATAAATAAACCTTTCACCATTACACGAACATGTTTATTACTAGTAATTCGCTTTAACATAAAATTTTACTAACATAATATTTGCAGCATAAAAAACCCTTCAAGAACCGTTTTAAGACGGTAATAAATGGTATGGTAATTACGTTCATATTTTCATTATTTACATTTCTACATTTTTTATGTTTTTAGATTAGCTGAAGAGAAATGGTTTTTGACAATTACAGTCATCTTGGATTGATGGTGGTGTATCTCTTGACAATCAAGTTGCTGTAAATTATACAGGATGTCCAAAAATCTACTGCACATTTTAAAATGTTAATAACTAACCAATATTCGTATTTGGAACTCCAGACATATTGATAGATGAGACTTGTAGAATTATTTTAGTACCAAATTCTATGCAATCAGTAACTTGCTAAGATAATAAGATGTTCTTAAAGTAGTTGCCACTGTACCATTCAGTGTTGACACTTCACCATGACGATATGATGCCTCAACGCCTCACGTTGAAAAGAAGTTTTGAAATAGAAATTGCATCATTTTTGGTAACAAATTAATTCTACAAGTCTCTTCTATCAGTACAGTAGCAATGCAAATCCTAGTTATAAGCATTTAAAAATATGCAGTTAATTTTTGACCCCTGTAAATAGACTTTACTCGCAAAACGAAATCACTTATGTTTTAAATGGATAGAAAGGTAAATTATCTGGCACTGAATTGTACATTGAACAGATGGACACAAATGTGTTTCAACTCTTTAAAAGAGCAGTGGAATCAATTCCAGACAGTAAATGCCTCAGGTTAAGACTATATCATTGAGTTCCAGGACATAAATCACCTTTTTGGCTGCGGCTAATAAACCAACAGTGAATTACCTGATTACTAAAACATTGAATT
>JXSR01S033101.1:58459-69380 GCA_000969725.1 Ophiothrix spiculata | reverse complement strand
TTTTGAGATGTGAACAGATATTTGAAGCTTTACTTTAATTCAGGAATTACTGGCAAATGTATCATAAGCATCTACAGTTTTAAGCAATATCTGGGGATTTACCTTTATTTACGGTTATTGCATCCTAGCGAGACACAAGATAAACATGTTACGGGGGATAGACCTAGGCAGGCTTATGAGTTGATTAATATAATTTAATAGAGTAAAAACTGAATGACTCGTAAAGGTCGAACGAAACCTCTGTTGCAAGCAGGCTTGTAAGTAAAGCCTGCGTTTCTCCCTCTCAGACTATTACATGTTATTCTGGCTAATAATATAATGAATAGATAAGGATAAGCAGATACAGACTTGCTCATGGCGCGTAGGACTGATTGAATATTGGCCATATTGCAAGTCTAGGCTTAATCTGATATTTATCGTCGTGTGACAAGATTGTTTGTCCAAAGATTGAGTAAGATAGTACTCTGTGTTTGATGAAAGTTACACTGAAAGCGCCTGCATGATCTTTCCGATACGTCGCATCCAATTTTCTTTGGATTAAAATGTAATATGTCAAATGCATATCAAGGCTTTAACACAAAAACACAAACATTTCAAGCACGATAGTGTAATGCTGACCACTTGTCGTCCAGACAGCAGTTCACCTCCTTTTGTTAAGCAGTAAGTTAGCCTGTTTCAGGGAGGGAAAGAAGCACCCTATGGGAAATCCAATCAACCATGATAGCACCAGAAGAATGATCACCTAATTGCATGGGGTGATGCTTTAAAAGGATTTTACTTAAACTTAGTTCTATTTGTGTTTCAATATTTTGATTAAAGGCAACGAAAATTTTTGTAGACACATATTTTAATGTTTCTATATGAAGTGGTTGATACCATTTGATTTAAGGGGTGAAAGCACATCACTCATTGTTGCATTTTTGCAAATTTATTTTGTACCATTTTAAATTCACTTTTTTCCATTTTTGGCCATTTTTTGACCTTATTTGGGATGAAAATAAAAAAATTGGCCAAAATCCAAAAAAGTAAAAAAGACGCAACATGCGAGTGGGTGTTTAAAATTAAAATACCCATTCCTAGGTCATTTTTTCAAAAAATGCTATTTTTAGCTTGGTTGGAAACCCAAATGGCAAAAAAAATTGTTTTTCGTGATTTTCTCAAAAAATGTGATTTTTGGTTAAAAATCAACATCAACATCATGTTCCTTGTGAAAATTCCTTTCTGGAAATGTATACTTTTATTAACTTTAAGTACATTGTTCAAAAGTTATGGTACAAAATGAATTTGCAAAAATGCAACAATGAGTGATGTGCTTTCACCCCTTAAGGCGAAATTGCAATCGTCTTGGGTTATTGAATCACTTTATGCCATCTGAATGTAACTCCACCATTTTGTCTAATCAAGACAAGATAGATTAATGTATCTTGTTGGGATTGATACATTCTTGACAAAATGCATTTTAAAATTGAAGTTTAACATTTTAACAAAGAATTTGTGTATGATGACATCATAATCATCGATATGCAGGAATATACTAGTGGAGTGCCATGGCCTATACACACAACGGGGCTCGTACAACAATACATTGCTACAAAAATTAGCCATAATAATTATCATAACGTAATTGGTCTACTAAAAGTGAGTCTGATTAATAACAACATAAAACAAAGCAAAAGTATCCCGCTATCTTTACAAACGTCTCTCTTTTCCGAGTGGAAAAAAACCTTGCTACCCAGGTAGATTAAATGGTCGATTTTGGAAATTTCAATGGGAGTCTAGACTTGTTGCTGTCGGCGTTTTGGTATGCCCAAAGTATTAGATTGTAATGAAGTAATGTTTTTGCAAATCAAACAAAACTATTGACGGCATTGGAATCATATTTCTTAATCCCGGTGTAATGAGACTGAGTGTCCCCCATAACCAGGAGTCCGGGTCTCATTGAACTGCACGGAATAAGTCGCGATCAATGATTTATTGATCGCACATGTGCAAGTACGTTCTACACAATTAAATAGCAGCTAGGACATTCAGTCACACGGACGCTGTTTTTCATTACACCGGAAAATCTAAAACACACTTTAATATTTTACAAAAATGAGGCAATGGGTTACGGGTACCAAATTTCCTTATTTGTGCAAATTATTTGAGCTAAAATGAAGTAGGCACTTTTTTTAAAATTTTGATTACGCTATGATAATTATTAAAATAGTTTATCAAGGTGGTTTTGATAGTTAATATTTGGTAGCAATTTACTGTTGTACGAGCCCCGTTGGTTATATAGACCATGACACTCCACTAAACAGTTTTTAACCTTTAGAACCTTTGTGTCCTAGCGAGACAAATGTGATAATGCATAATGTTATTAATGTCATTGGTCATGGCGGATAAACTTGAACAAACTTGATAGTTGATTAATTTTTTTGAAATTATCAGATTGGCAAAGATGAATGTTCGAAAATATATGTCGAGAACAATTGTTTACCTGAGCAGATATTTTGAAGTTTTTTCTAAATAGTTTTCAAGATTTGGATAAATCCATTTAGATTTTATAATGTTATAATTTAGCAATTGTTTCAAGCTTCTCTGTAAGTAAAGCAGAAGCTTTGCCTTCTCAGACTATTTCATCTTCGTGTGACTGGTAAGACTGGTAATATATAGATATAAGGAGCTTAGTGCAGATATAGACTATTTAATGGCAGGTGGACTGATTAAATATGTTATCAGACATGAATACTGAAAGCTGATTGGTTAACAGCCACGTAATATATACTGGTATTGCATACTTAACATATTATGTTACATCTGGATAGATTGCAAATGCCCATTTCAATCCTTTTATGATCTTTCACATGCTCTTTCAACAGTGCAATATATTTTGTATTGCGCGGTTATATTGCGCAGGTACTCTTCTTCACCTTATATGTGTTCTTTTACATCTTACGCAATATATTGTGTATTGCGTAGTGCAACAAACATCTGTATTGCGTTGGCTGCAATAACTCAATATTTTTTTAGTTTATCATATATAAATATATTCATGTCTACTAAATGATAAATTTGTTACCCCCTGTTTGTTCTTACGCAATACGGAAGATATCTATGTCTGGGTGCACATTCGGCCTTCGGTCTCATGTGATACAGCACCCAAACATAAATACCTCTCCAAACAGGGGATAACTAATAGTATTGGCGATATCGCAAGTCCAGACGTAAATTAATGTTTTCGCGTTCGACGAGGTTACATGTGTGAAGATTCTCTAGGATAACGTTTTGGGTTGATAGAAAGTTAAAAAAAATACGAATGTTTGAGTAAGCAAACGAAATAATGAAAACTATAAATGCTTGAATTGAGATTAAAGTGTAGTCGTCTGTGCAAAGATTACTACTCTCTTGTTGGATTTTTTTTGGTAACGGATAAATTCTCACTTGTCTAAAAGAAACATCACATCTGAAAAGTACATTAGCATTGGATTGCTGAAAAGTTTTCATACATATCTAATACGAACTCCATCTTTTAGTCCAATTAAGTATGGATAGCTTACTGTATTTGAGGAATACAATCTTTGTGAAACACATCTTGAGATATGAACAGATATTTTAAGCTTTACTTTAATTCAGGAATTACTGGTAAATGTATCATAAGTATCTACAGTTTCAAGTAATATACGGGATTTACCCTTGACGGTTATTGCATCCTAGCGAGACACAAGATAAACATGTTACGGTGGATAGACCTATGCAGGCTTATGAGTTGATTAGATCTTGGGAATTATCAGATTGGCAAAGTTGAATGTTGGAGAACGTAACCCTAAATGGACTTAAGACAGATCTAGATGGATGCGAGTATGTACATTTCCAATTTACTAGTATTTGCTTAACCCGTACTCATATAATTCTATACATTACAATTGTGCTAAAAGGCCAGCCTGTCAATGGATCTGTACCAGGAAACTTTATTACAAGTTTGAATGTGCTCTTATAAAAGATATGTGAGTGAGATATATGAGTGAAGTTGGCGATTAACCATTTTATACGAATATAATGTCTAATGTGAATTGCTCACCACGAACATGACAAAATCAATATTATACTTTTATTAAGGGCTCAGTCACACATCACGAAACGTACGAATAACGAACTAATAACGTACACTGGTTTGGTCATTGAAATACATGTAATCGAGTTCCGAACCACCAGAGTACGTAATTAGTACGTTATTTGCACGGTACGGTTATATGTGACATGACCTTAAAGGCTGTGTCACACATCACCGTACCGTACGAATAACGTACTAATAACGTACACTGTTTGCTAATCGATATACATGCATTTCAATGACCAAACCAGTGTACGTTATTAGTTCGTAATTCGTACGTTTTGTGATGTGTGACAGAG
Organism: Ophiothrix spiculata; assembly: GCA_000969725.1. NCBI lineage: Eukaryota > Metazoa > Echinodermata > Ophiuroidea > Amphilepidida > Ophiotrichidae > Ophiothrix > Ophiothrix spiculata. The sequence goes on along the minus strand of JXSR01S033101.1, from coordinate 64,985 downwards.
CCTTTAGGCGGTGTCACACATCACCGTATTGAGCTAAAACGTATGAATAATGTACAAAGTTTAGGCTATACGGTAGCGAGAAGCATTATACGGTGAAGAAATCCATACAACAAACGTATTGATTAACGAACATGAAACGAATAGAAGAACTAATAGAACATACGATGACCGTATGACTTGCGGATAAGAAGCGGGAAAGTTGTCTCGTCTCGCTGAACAACGCCGAATGAGAACCGGACGTGTGCCGTACTAAACGAATAAGTTAAGTATGAGGAAAGTACAAAACGAACAAGAAACGTACGAGTAGTCACAGAGACAATAGCCAAGGTAGATCCCCACTTGAAAATCAACCTCTTCAAACTTTCCGGTTTGCAAGTTTCATTTTTATAATTCTCCAGAGCACAAAACTACTCTATAACAAAACCCCGGGGCGAGGGTAACTGATATTTGTGTCTAGGTAACCACCCGGGATCCGCCGGTTCCGAAGGTGGCCCTATGTGAGACCAAATCATGCAAAAATGTTTGATATCATACCCTATCTGAGACCATAAATCTACTATCTGTTCGAATGGATACCCTATCCAAGCCCATACCTGTTCGAATGAATACCCCGTCTGAGACTATACGCAAATGTGACGAAGTAATAATTACAGGAACTGTACAAATGTAATTGTACACCATTTGCACACTTTTAAGAATTGTTTCTAGGTATTTGAAACACTTTTATTGGCAATTTAGGGCATAATTGCCATTAATTCAATAATTCTCTCTAAGTTTGATACTCTATTAGGGATTTAAAATACAAATTTGACACCCGTTGACCTTCGGAACGGAAGAACTCGGGTGGTTACCCGAGCATAAATATCAGTTACCCATCCCCTTTTTCCTGGCTCTCTCAATAATTTTGATCAACTGAGAAAATGTCCAATTCTAGCGGCTCGAAAAATACGTACAATTCGTTATCCATCCGGTGGGAATTCCGTTTGTGAACGTTTCATACGGTATCTATTCGTTAGACCTACGGTTTGAGCTCGATATGTATACGGTCACTGCGTTTCATATTCGGTATGCATACGGTTTAATCCCTGGTTCATTGCACATGACGGATGTACATCGTACATTAACGATTACATAACGTATGAGTAGCGGATGATTAGCGTACAAAACGTACAAACTCCGTTCGTCAACCGTACACACACCGTCCTGAGAGTTTTGACCTTGCTCAAAACATGACAATGTACTCAACGTACGCAAAACGCATTCCCACCGGATGGATAACGGATTGAACGTGTTTCTTCCGAATGCATAACGAACATTACCGTACAATCAAAAAAGTGTACGTTACTCGTACGTTTTCGTCTATACGGTGATGTGTGACACCGCCTTTAAACACGTACCTATTACCCAAAATGTCTGGGCCCATATTCATGAAACACCGCTAACTGTAGTTGGCTACCAACTCTTTGTCTACCTGTCATATTTTAACAGGTATACAAAATTATAGGTTAGCAGCCAACTTACCGGTGTTTCATGAATATGGACCCTGGAGTTGCTGTATTTAAGCACATCTTTCAAATATTTTGATTGTCTGAGACGAGTTTGACAAGAAGAAAAGCAAATTGTTTAACAAAACAGGAAAATGATATTTGTTTATATACACACTTAGAAAGCCAGGATCAAATATGAGACAAAAAGGATCAATTTTGATCCTTTTTAGGTATCAAATATGAGCTTACCCTTTAAGGATCAAAGTGATCCAAAAATAAGGATCACAATTCTTGATCCGAAAAAAGGATCAAATATTTCTTATAAAAAATATCTGCCTAAAAATATCTCACTGAAGTGACCCTAGCAGGGTTTGAACCCACGCCGCACGTACACCATGTAATTACGAGACCATCGCTCTAACCACTCGGCCATGGGACAGGCAGCTGTCAAGTGTGGTGAAATCATCGTAATTATACCATTGTATACATTCCCGGCTATGTAGTGGATATGGGGTGTACTCAAATATGAGACAAAAGATCACGTTAGATCCAAACGCGGTATCAAATATGAGCTCATCATTTCCGTATCAAAGTAATCCAGAAATACGGATCAAAACTTTGATATTGTAATCAAAAAGGATCAAAATAAAATGATCCGGAAAACTACTCGTATATTTGATCCCGGCCTTCTAAGAGTGTAGTTTTTCGTATCATCATATCGCGGGTTGAGGGATACAAAGCCTTATTTGCATAGGCAACAATCCCTAGAACAAATGACTTCAAACCTGATGGACACACATCACTAAATAAAGGCTTTTAGCCCGTACAGAGCGATGCGAAAGCTAGTGTTCGGTTGCCCTCTCTAAATTAAAAGCTTCAAAAATGGCGGGAACTAGGTGTTTTAATCAAATTTCTTTTGAATCATGTTCTGTGGGTCAAATGTAGTCAGGGTGGCTAAAGATTAATATAATTTTGCTGTTTTTGTAATATTTGAGGGCAGATTTTCAGTGTCTAGGGAAATTTTGTAGCGATTTAGAGAAAATTAAATTTTGAGCGTATCCTATGTTCGAGGCGACCTAGCAAAATATTATCAAGGTTACCCTATATATTTTTTCACTTTGTGGGCTCTTCTAGATTATAATCTCAAAATAAATCCAAGAGTTGAAGCAACCAGTCGCTTTATAGCCAAGATATTCGCCATGATGTGGAGGCTGTTTTGCATAGGAATGAATAGGCGATATATTGGTGGGGTGTGTTCTTAAGGTGCTCAAGGTGAGTGATCTATAAACATTGTATTAGATCATTCATCTGGAAAGACCCGTAAGGTCTTACAATATTTTGTTCTAGGGATTGTTGCCCTTGTAAAAACGGTGTTGTGGCTCTCAGCCCTTGATATGCTTAAAACAATCCTTACTCGTGAAATACATGAACTCCAAAATTTCAAATAACAAAATTATAACTGAAGACCATGTCACATAAATGTGTGAATCTCACACCAAATAAGATGTGATAAATAGATTATAGCAATGAACATTCAAATATCATCATCACGCTTCTGTAAAGGTGATATTTCAAGTTATTTTGGTACTGAATTTAGAAAATGTCACTTCATTTTAAGTTATGAGCATTCAATGCATTGGACATGTCTAAAGTTGTTCATTTCTCTACAGTGTGTACCACAACAAATTACAATCTTTAGGTGTTCTTTGCTTTATCGGATGTAAAGAGTCATTCAATAGTCTATGAAGTTAACTTCAAAATAATATTTGTTTTATTTCAATCAGCAATCTAGTATTGCTTTATCAAATATCTGGATGCAAATTTGTCTGGTCCGATTTCACGATTGTAAGTTCTCCTTGAAAGAAGTACTGTTGATTATTGGTCAATGATTTGCTCATTCAACCGTATTAGTGTTTTAAGGATTCTGTCGATACTGTTTTTTCATGTCGACATGTCGCAATAATTTGTTGACGACGTCGACATATGTGTCGACATAAAATTGATATCAAAGAGTTGTTTTGCGAGGAAAACGAAATTGTTTGGATAAGCAAAATGACCCGTTTTAGACGTAAACTTGCCTATAATATAATAGCGTGCCAGTTCTTTCTGCGTCATTCTTCTTTTAAGTCATTTAGAGCAAAAAACCATATCCATGCGATGTCACAAACGTTACCGAACGTTACATCAAGTTTATTAAGGATTTTGGCAATATTTTTTTTCAAACACTTATATACATATCTTAGCCCCACCAGTGAGCACTATTATCAACAACAAGCTCGTGGATAGAATGTCTATGCTAGGAGTTGAAGCCATTTAAAAGTGAAATCTTTCACTTTTTTGGTCACAAAAGTTACTTTGGAATCTCCCTGGTAGGAAGACATTCAACCCTTTTAGTAACACGGCCAGGTAGCTACCCTAGTACATACAGATACACCTGAGACAAATGTGAAATACATGCCTTGTGTGATATTATGGTTTTTGAAATATCTTAATATGGTTATCACCCCAGTCTGCAACAAACAATTCCATACCATCCCTTGACAGTGCAATACCTGTAGAGACTTTAACCTGTGTAGTAACACAGCCCAAGTAGTCGCCCTCTGATGTGTATTTGTATACACCACATGGATCACCTGGGTATTCATTGGATACAAATATCTCCCCTTTTCCACAACACACAAACCCTGGGTACCATACTTTAACTTCATCAGGAGGCTGGATTACCCTTACATTGCAACCTTTGTAATCCATCAACTGAACAGATGTGCTAGAGTTTAGTTTAGTATCTAAAAACGAACCTACTATCTCTCCCTGTGAGGTAGTTGCAAGGCGATATGGCTTGGACTGTGTTTCAAACTTGGAGATAGACAAACATTCTTCATTGTGAATGGATATGGTGTTATCATACTGACCTATTATTATATTATTGTCAGAATCTACAGTGAGTGAGTTAATACCAGATGGCACATTATTTACATTAGTAATAGGCCAGAAAATTGCCCGTTTTCCCTGCAAGTAACATATTTTGATTTTCTTCATTCCACATGGATTAGTGACATATCTCTTACCAGGCAACACACCAACACTTATTGACCCAGGGGAATCATACAAAGAAGACTTTACATCACCATTTCTTTCAAACACTTTCATACCTTTATCCCAACTACAAACTACAATGTTTTCATCTTGATCTAATGCAAGTCCATGTAGCTCATTGAAATCGTCAGTACTGAATTGCCAAGCAAGAGTCCACTGTGGTTCTCTTTTCAATAGCTTTCCAATGTTAGGTGATAATGGATGTGCTGTTCTAAATTTGACATAACCAAGTGTCTTGTCAACTTTGCTAGGTTGAGACTTGGAGAAAGATTTTAATGTTGAAGATAAGATGGTATAACTGGATATGGCTTCAATTTTGTTGGGGGACCGGGCAATTTTTGTGACAACTTCATTTGCTTTCTCAATATCCTTAATCGTTAACTTAAGGTGGGATTTCTTTCTGTGAAGTTCTTTCTTTCTCTCCTCTGTGATGTTATTGATTTCATCATCAAACTTTTTCACAGTTTTCTCGACAAGCTTGATATATTCCTCCTTGACCCTACCTAGTGCATCTTTTGCTTTGATGGAATTGATTTTAAGGTCCATCTCTGTAGCATCTAATTCTTTGACAGAATTAAGGTACCTCTTCAGAATCCAACCATTTCTCATTGCTAAATCTTCTAATTCTTTTGACTTCTCCTGTGCAGCCGTAGCAATGGTTATCCTATCATGTTCAGTTGGACATGTTTTCAAGGCGACACAATCTTGACATATTACTCTCTGTTCATCATTGCAATAATATTTGTGTGGTTCTTTGTGTTCCTCACAGATGGTTTTCTTATCGGCTTGGAAATCCACATTCCCTGAGAGAAAGTCTTCTACGGAGACTACTGTGTGATCTCTCAAGGTTTTAAGAAATGTGTGTGGAGCACGGCATGTGTCACAGAGATATTGCTTACAATCCATACATCGTACTTTTGCCTTATTTGTAGAAACATCGCAATTATTGCAAACAATTTCAGGATTTGTTGTTTTGACCTATAGTGAGTAAATGAAAACAAAACAAAAGAAAATTCTTGATTTGGTGGAAATGATGAGAAAAAGTAATGTTTTTGAAATGACATACAACTTAGAGTTACACAACGCACTAAATAGGCAATCATGGTAATTAAAATCTCAAACATCAGGGTTAATACAAAGCCTGGCTTAATTCGCGTAATTCAAAATTTTATTTAATTAAGTGTAATCTAAATTTGCTCCATGTCCGCTTTCAATGTAAGATGTAAGCTTGGGAAAAATACCATTATCGAGATCTTTGGTATTGCAGATGTTTTTTTGTAAAAATTACAACTCTACTACATTGTTTATCGAATAAATGATGTATGTACTATATAGAAGCATACCAGGACTGTTCATTTTACAGGGTGTCCTAAAATTAACTGCACATTTTTAAGTGTCAATAACTTTAAAGCGAAGATTCGTATTACAACTCTACATCTTCATCCTTGATGATAGAGAAGACTTGTATGCAATTAGTAATCTTCTAGGATATCAAAAAGGTTTGAAAGTTCAAAGTGGTCGAACCACTGTACCATCCAGTATTAACACTCTTCTGCCACTTTACCATGACGACATGACGCCTCATACAGCTAAAGAGTTTAAAATGGCTTTATCAATTAAATTTTTCATGAAGAATCATATCGCTCAAGACCAAGAAACTCTGGCCCTTTCACTTTCATGATTGAAGTCCACCTGATTACTTTTTTGGTTTATTTGAAGGACAGTACATCTCAACATCTGGACTATTCCTGACCTGAAACAGAACATTGCCAGTGAAAAAAGGAAGTTCAGGAAGAACACATGCATAACGACCAGAACTTTGTCGTTAGAGTCAAAGAATGTTGAAATCTGAAAGGAGGCCATCTAGAACATATTCTGAAATACTAGACAGCTCAATCTTAATAAGAAGGGGGTAATTCATTGTGTCCCTGTGAGTGTAACTT
>JXSR01S033096.1:0-14466 GCA_000969725.1 Ophiothrix spiculata | reverse complement strand
ATTTGGACGGAAACCAAATTGATTTTTAAACAGAATATTATGCTTATTTAAGAATGAAATACATCTATTAAAGACTAATCTTTCGAGTATTTTTGAAAAACCAGGCAGTACTGATATAGGCCTATAGTTAGAAAAAACATCTTTACTTTTTTTTTTCTTTTCCGTATTCAAAAAGTACACTTAAGTGCAACTTTTTAAAGAGTTTCCCTTAAATCTGCTGAATTTTAAGACAAACTCTTAGAGTTACACTTAAATGAAAAAATATTTAAGGGAATCCCTTAACTCTTATGATTTTGAGGGCAACTTTTAAGGGGACCTTGGAGCACTCTTAAGAGTTGCTCGTAAGTCACCTGGGTATTCTATAGCATATATTTCACAAGATTTTCTTTTTCATACAAGAAACACATCCATGATCCAGTGTGGCTAAAGAGAGTCGGTCTCATCCTGTGAAATATATTTTGTACAAATTATAGTTAGGATTTTTGCACTTAAAATTACAGTGAAAAAGAACGAAAATGACGCACTGCAATAAAGCAGAAATTGGGCTTCAAAGTTAAGGGAATCACTTAAGTGTAAGTGTAGCACTTAGGTTTAAGTGTGACACTTACACTTAATTGTAAAAATTGCACTTAAGTGTAAGGGAGTTATATAAATAAAGAGGGACTTACCAAAGTTTACTAATACAATATCTGTGACCATTTCCGCAAAATGGCCAATCAATAGATGAACATTCAGCTCTGTTTGATAATACATTAACTCCATCATGACTCCATGAAAAACTCACATTCCTGTTCCTCACAGTTGTGCAAGCACTACATCTCAGGCTGTGTTCTTCCCCAACATTTTTAGTATCACCAATCCCATATTCACTAATTTTACAAGTACTTGCCCTGGCTGTAAATAAGCATAACATATTTGTATCATTAAATACATTTCTTCTGATAACAGGTTAGAAGAAACATATATGCTAAAATGTACTTTTAAGAAAACATTGCAGATTTTATGTAATTTTTGAAAATAATTTAAAAAAAAATGAAAAAATCTTTTGAAAATAATTTCAAAAAAATTGAATAAATCTTAAGAAAATCTAATTATTTAACATTTTCCAAAAAATGCATTCATAAATTCAATAAATCATGATAAAGTCTTAAAAACTTCTTAAAATGATACACAACATATGCCAACTAACACATTGCTTCATATTCAGCAAAATATAGCAAAAATATTATCACCAGTGCAAAAAGGGGGAGAAAATTAAGCAGTTTTTATACATTTTAAAGATACTTAACTTACAAAGTGGAGAAATGTGGAAAATGACAGATTTATAAGAGAGTTTGAGAGTTTAGAATGTGGGTTAAATGATGTCTTTATACTTCATAATTAAAAAACAGTTTTCTTCAAAATGTAAATCGGATTACCTCTATTAAGGATAAATTAGTTCATCATAAAAAAAAAATCAAGATTATAACATTGTAAAAATACTAACAATCAGTATACACCAAAAAATGTGTAGTGATGTTCCTTGGAAGTGATGTGAATAGTTCACAACTATGAACATTGATTGTCTTACAAAGAGCACATCATTATACAAAGAGTTACTGTCCATTTTGCACCTTTTGAGAAAAAGACAACAAACTGCTAGGACATCATATGTGTACCGCCGCGGCAAAAGGGTCCAGTTGTCGACTCCTACATGTTGCTCATTGAAGCATATCTGATGTAGACAAATTCCATACATTAGATATGCTACAAGGAGCAACATGTACGAGCCGACAACTGGACCCTTTTGCCGCGGCGGTACACATATATTAATGTGTTTTTAAGGCGCGAATACGAATTTTTGAATTATGCATGGACATGACTTTATAAATAGACTGTAAGGCCAACATAAATAAATTGTTTGTCTCAAAGCTCACCACAAGGATAAAAACTTTTTTTTTTCAATTTTTTACCTCCATTTTTGTATTCCTCTTAGATGAGATTTTTGACTGCAAAATCATGGTTAAACCATAGTAGAGAATGAAATATTGCAACTAAATAAAAATTACAAGCTACAAAGAATTAGAGAATGAAATATTGCAACTAAATAAAAGTTACAAGCTACAAAGAATATTCAGGGTTAAACCATAGTAGAGAATGAAATATTGCAACTAAATACAAGTTACAAGCTACAAAGAATATTCAGGGTTAAACCATAGTAGAGAATGAAATATTGCAACTAAATAAAAATTACAAGCTACAAAGAATATTTGAACTTGTATTTAAACTTGTTTTTATTCAAGAGTCAAGATTTTGAAGCAATTGTTTCAAAAACAATGGAATAACATAAATACAGAAATAATTGTAAATGCACAGTTTTTATAATTGTGCACGACAGCTTTGAGACAAACAATTTAATAATGTTTGTCTTATATAGAAAATCCTTCTAATAAGTTCTTATTAATTGGCTATTGCTTTTTGTTGAAAGTGGACATATAAACATTTTGCAATTCAACTATTCAAATTTCATTTTAACCCAGTATCTTAAGAATTTTGGAAATTTGCACATTTTCTTTAATTTGCAAAATTTACTATAATTTACTCTTATTTTTCATATTATTTAATATTACAACTGGACATGTTTTATAAGAATACACCATAAATTGACATTTTGCCAAACTATGGTACCTATATACACCTGAAAATTTACATTTTGGGAATTTTAACACACTTAACAGACATTTTTCAATGCAATCTGTTGTCAAAAATGATGCTCAAGTTAGTGGTCTGTAAGAATCTACAAAAAGCCAAAAACAATGGAATAAGCAGTTTTGCAAATCAGGTCTTCATACATGTATGACCACGGAATTACCTGCTATGACAAAAGGAGGACAATTTTGCAATAACAAAACATATAACAATTAACACCCTCAGTTTTAATCAGAATTATATCATCTAACTGACCAGGAGTTTCCCTCAAAATTATGAAATTCCTTATTTGTCTCAATATTTGAATCTTTATTTTTTTCAATATTTACAGGTCCTTTGGTATATTAGGGTTAAAACAACTTACCCAAACTTGGTAGCCACACTAATATTATCCCTGTAATGACAATCAAACCACCAAAAATCTTCTCAAATTTCCACTTCACCATCATTTTGAAGAAACATAGTCTAAAATCTTTCATGAAAGTTTTATGTATCTGTCCTATACAAGAAACAAATCTGTGCCACTGATTCAAACATTCTGATGAGACTGCTGGATGAAGACTAGCTCTGTATCTGAGTGAAGCTTCTAAAAAGCACTGTGAAACAAGCCTGGTATTGAAAACATCCATGTGTGTATTTTCACTCTCTGTCCTTGTTTCATTCCATTCATTAATTCTGAATCATGATTGGACAAAATTATTATTTCATGATCTATTTTAAGCAACAATGACACTTTCACTTAACTATAAAATGAGCCATGGACAAACCTGGTTTCACAAGTTTCCACAACTAACTAATCATTACTAGGAGGGGCCATGTAAAACTCAAGAGGGTATGCAAAGTTGGCTTTGATAGGGATGTACCGTTGTGAAATTTGCAAGGCCATCCATATATCTGACCCATACTATAAAGAAGAACACATACATGAACCAAATCATCCACATTTTAAGTCAAATTTATGAAATTTCCCTCAAAACTTTGTGCTTTTCAACTCAATCTTGTTTTTTCCTTTTTTTTTCAATTGTAAAATAAAATGTCAACTTTGCACTATTTTGCTGCAAAAGTTTGAAAATGTGAAAAGTAGATCATCGAAGGACCAAATTTTGCAAGAAACGTGAAAGCCAGCTTATAAATTTGCTACCTTTGTTTGTGGCACTTCCTATAGTAACCACATTGTTCCAACTTACTCCACAAATTAAATTAACCAAACTTCAGTGAACAATTTGAGGGAAATTTCAAACTAGTAAGGTCCCTTAACGACAAATAATGGCCATCTTGTTACACAAATAACAAATCCGCCATTATTTGCAAAATCGATTTATTTTTTTCACCAAAAATAGCTTAAATGTTTTGGGGCCAGTTTTCTTTGAAAACTGTACTGTCAGCTGAATACCTGTGAAAAATTGAAAGAATTTTGATCTCTGTGTAACAACTGCTTAACTAAACCAAATACATATGGGCATGCAATCGACAAACTGCAGTTTCAAAAATGACACAAGCCGATATTGGTCCATACGATGAAGCAAACAAAACCACCAAATTTGGATCCCCAAAATCCATCAATAGAAGTACCCTATATATGGCTCCAATATCTATTAAAACAACGGAGAAGAAACATTGACATATCAGTGAAACAGACCTTGTTTTTTCTGTTTGCAATGTTAGCATAGATTACGGGGAGGGATTTTCCCTTCAAATAAATTTGTGTGCAATTGATACCAAGGAAACAACTTTCCGAAAACAAAATATATGGGTTGGCCAGTATGAACATGTTAGTGTTCTCATCTCTCTCTCTCTCTCTTTAAAGTTTTGATTAGATTCCATAATTGAATTGTAATACTGTTGTGAAGGGAACCCATTCATAGTGAGTCTAGCTGTTACCTTCTAAACATTCAAAAATACCAATAAATTTGTTGGACTAGAGATAATAATTTGCTGCTCAAGCAGACTCAAACTCTAAACTCTCAGATAACTTACCTATGCCTTTCATGCCTCCTAAGTCATAGGTTGTCAATCCTCCTGTGTCCTTTGTCCTGGACTTTAAGTTCTCCCAAGCTGTCTTCTTCGAGTCTACCTGAAGGTTTCATCTTCAGCCACTTCTTGGCCAGCCTCCTTTTTGCTACCCCTGTCGGTTCCAAGAGAGGGCTATCCATGCAATCTGTTGTATTTTGCCATCTGTGTTCACAGTCTGTCCATTCCATATTGCTATAATTATTGGTTTTCCTGGTCAAAATGATGGATTCCATTGTTCAGCTTCCAGAAACTTTCACTATAAAGCATCATATGCTCTCCACATGAACATCCTCCTTTTCCCTGTAATATGTGTCTAGCTTCACATTTTGTATTCATTTCTGTAGCAAATTAATATTTCACAGGGTGGGGAAGCTAGCTAGACCCTCCTCATTTTCTCATCAAGGCTGAAGACTGGCAAGGGCAGAGTTCAATTTTTCACTTGTGATTTATGCCCATGATATACTATAATCTTCTGCAAAACTCGTTGGGACCCTTATGTTATACACACAATGACAATAAAAAAAGTTGTCCATCTATGTAAAATTGCTTGTGTGATCTTATAGAAAACTTAAGTTGTTACCATTTACAAAAAAACAAAAGTTATAGACTTGGTTATATCAGCTTACATGCTTGACAAATTTGTTTCACAAGGGAGGCCTACAGGCCAACCCTCGCTCATCAGAAGCTAGTAGCAGTTGTTACCATTTACAAAACTTTTCCAATCCCCCACCTCCCGCCCCTCCTGAATCAATGTTGTGTACACGTATGTCTAAAATACTCAACATTGATAAGGGGAGCGGGGAGAGTGCTTAATATCACTGAGTGTCCCAACAGTTTTGCAGAAGATTGTAGCAAGACACAGCTAGCGGCTAGCTAGATACAAACAAAGATGCTAAGGTTCAAATTATTCTAATTTTCTAGCGTCTAGTTAGCGTCATCGAAGCGTCTAAAATAAAACCACATGCTAGTTGCGTCTTGCAAGTATATCATGGGCATAAGAGAAAAGAAGATGTTAGGACCATCCCATCATGCGTTGCTTCAAATGGGATTTTTGTACAAGTTCTCAACTTCTCATGAATGGTGTTAGTGATGAAACATAGCCCAATTAGCAGACCTCATCCCAATTTTGCATGTTTTATCACTAAATCCAAGAAGAGCGTTGCCCGAAACAAGAAATAACATTTACAACATAAACAAATAGAACCAGAATGCAATGTTATCTTAGTATACAAAATATTTAATCTGCATATAATTATAAAATGGTTCATTGCAATGAATTCTTACACCAATTGCAATATCTACCTCCAAAATATTTTATGTTAGAAATCATGCTTAATATATTGCTACTTCACAATAATCTAATCCTCCGCACTAAAAGAGTTGAAGCTCTGATAAATACAAAATATTTAATCTAAGTGTAATTGTAAAATAGTTCATTTCCATATCTATTTGTATCAATTCCAATATCTTCCACCATTTTGATTTGAAATCATACTTTTATTGGCACCTAAATTTAATCTAACCTTTCATACTGAAACAGTTGAACCCCTGATAGATACAGTAGAGAAACACTGTTGATCCACTGGATAATAGTTTGTTTGTTTGTTTGTTTACCTCGGTTGGTCCGTGACGGACACATGCCATTAGATCCATGGGGAACTCATGGTCTCTTCCAAGCTCATACAAAAGTACCAACCTGGATAGCCAGAAATGGCTAATCTATGCATGCTGGCCAATGCATCTTTGAAAAGATGCCAAAAATAGAAAAGATAGTAAGAAAAAGAGAAAGAGAAAGATGGCCAATCCCAACACAATTGTACAATTTACTTTGTGAGAAAAGAAATCAGGAATTCTAATCTCATGCCCCGATGCAAAGGCTATAGTAATTATATACCGCATTAATAAATTTAACAGAGTTGATTGGCTACAACACAATCACATAATTTCAAATAGGAATAACCAGATCAGGGAAAGCACTAAATAGTACTTAAAGTACTATATAGTGCTAATTAGTACTTTTGACCAGAGATCTTCAAGTCAGTATATATTTGTATAATTTAGTGAATTTGTGAGAAAGGAGATTTCTGACAAAATTTGCACAAATAAGAATTGTAAAGGCTTCCACTCCCGTAACAAAGGACAAATTCTAAGTCTACAACCATGTTAAAGAGTCTGAACAGTAGCTGAACATAAGAACATAATATTCAGGCTGTTTCAGTGTGATAAAGTAATGTATAACTAGTGATTAAAAAACTGATACAAAACTCTTAAAAAACAAAACACTACAAAAAACAAGTATTTATTAACATAAATCATAATTTCTGATTAAGAACAAACATTTACACCAGTTCCCATGAGATACATGACCTGATTAAACACATGGATGCTTAAGCCATATGTATAACCTAAAATCTAATGTCACTACCATAGATTACTTAATTTGATAAGTTTTATAATACTTTTGTCATTCATCTAATTTTGCTATAGGTAAGTTGTACAACATAGTTTATATATAAAACTTATCTGAATTTAACAAATGATTAACATAATTTATAAAGCATCAATAAGCAAAAGATCATATATATTTTAATAATGCCCACCTTTTTAAATATCCGTGAGGTGAATCTTGCTCTCATTGAAATTAATAGAAAAAAATCAAAAAATTACATAAAGATAATAAGTTTTACATCAAGGTTTTGTAAAAGAAAAATAAAATCTCTGAAAGAGTTCTAGAAATTGAGGATTTTACTTAAGAAATTGGTGATACTGCTCTGGCACTGAATCAAGAAGGCCTGTAACAAACGAGACAAAAATACAAACTTTATTTTGATTTTAATTTTGTAACAAGTGTCATTATAATATTTCTCTTAACTGATCATTCTAATTAAAGGGTATTTGCTATTACATACCAATTGGGTTGATTTTAGCCAGCCAATAGTTTTACTATTGCCCTCTCAAAACAAAATTGGTATAAAACAAATATTGACTGCTCTTCATTCTGGCAATAGTAAAAACTATTTCCCCTCAGTGATCTTGAGACTATTTTGGTTTTGTATGATTTAGTCTCAAGATCACTGAGGGGAAATAGTTTTTACATTTTTACTATTGCCTTCATGAGCATCAATATTTGTATAATCACATTCTCATCCCCTGGGAGTATTACAATTTTAGTGTCAAATAAAAGCCAATATATTTCTCATTATCGTAAAATTTGACCACCAAAATCTTTATACTTTGAGAGATACTACATAAAATGTATATGGTAAGCAGATTCATTCTGATATATTTACATAAAATCCTCAACCCTGGTATATACTTTTGTTTACTCTCCAGAGGCCTGCGAAGAGTAAACATGAAATAGATCGAAACTCTATAAAAGCAATTATCAAGGTCAATCAGTTGCAAATGAAACAAATTAGGTGCTAAAATGGGAACATCACATTAACACTTAAAGCACAAAGTATTTTTCATTCACACTGATACAGGGGGATTCAGACCGTCACTTGACCAGGAATCGAACCCATAACTTATAATCAGAAAGACAAGTCTAAGGTTTGTGACCTACCTTTAGTTTGCAGCCATTGTTTATTGAATAATCTTGCATAATATCTTTGCCCTGTGTCACATAGACATGTTACTATGGTATGGCCTGGTCCTAACATCTCAGCTACCTGGAAAGCACAGAGAGGTGTTTAATAACATTGTGGCATCGGGCCCGATTATCAATCTTTTATTTAACGTTAAAGTTTTAACCTGTAACTTAAAAAATATTTTTGGTAATAAAAGTGAAGAAAAATGTAGAAAAATGAGTTTATAGCAGTATATACATTTTCTTTAAATATTCCACAAATTCAGGGAGCATCATTGGTAGGTTATAGTAACATAAACATGTCCTATCACTGCATGTATAAATATTGCTGCACCAAAGCAATGTCAGTTGAAAACTTATAGTCTCTTCTATAGTGTTGTGAGATTTTTTGGATCATTTATCTGCACAAATCATGGTATGCGTGCCAAGTGTTACAGAATCATCTGTAGAAAGTTCCAGATTGACAATCAGATATCACACAGTCAAACTCTTTGTCAAAATCACTCTCAGTGTTACTTTCACTTATAAAGCCTCAATTGTGATATGAACACAGAAACTAACTCAGTATTGTCATTCAATACAAACACAACTTCTATATTCCATATTTGCTTTCTGGGAAAATAGGATATATGCTAGGCCTAAAATAAATTTGCTTTTAAAAACTCGAACAAACAAGATGCTTGTCCGTCCAAACAAGATGCTTGTCCGTCCAAACTTGGAGAGAGAATTACACATTTAAAACAATAATGTTCCTTGAAGAAAGAGATGCTAATTTACAAAAAATTAATGTATTGTCATATCAGGTATACTCAAAACCTAATACAATTTTGAAGGCCCTCTTTTGGATACATTTCAGCATACAAGAACATTTTGTCAGTAATTGAGAAATGCCATATAACATAAGAATAGTCCAAAGAGGACATGCCTAACCAGCTAATATATACAGAAATTATCAAATGTATGCATTGACAGTTTGTTATCTAGTGGGCTACTTATGCCATCGAAATGTAAAGGCTGGGGTGATATTTACTATTCACAATGGATTTGGAGAATAAAAATAAATGAACCAATATTTTATTTTAAATGTATACTTAATAGTAACACAGAAATTTATTTTTGGCCATATAATACGTGATAGGTGTATCCCATGCAACTTCTTTCTTTATTCACTTCAGGGCTATGTACAGTCTTACAGACAAAAGTGAAACTGTGCAAGAAGTATGCTTTTGTGGTTTTAAAAACTTGAACCAATAATATAGCATTCTGCCCAGCACCAACGTTGTGAATCAACAAACATAGAATTACTGGTTATCTGTTTTACTGATGCCCAGAGTGGTGATCCCAGTAGAGGGGCTCAACACACATACAGGGGCAAAAAGTAGGCCAAAAATATCGAGCAGCTTTGAAAAACTTACAAAGCAGGAGGAAGTGTCGGCAAACAACGATTTTGTGAAGTAATCCATAACCTTTTTGGGGGTATATTTCGGGGAATATCAGCTGAAATTTGTCTAAAATTTCAAAATGTGCTCAAAAATATTTGCAGTAAAGTTGCTAATTTTATGTGAAAAATAATGGAATTTGTAAAGGTGCGAAAACTTTTTAGGTGAATTTGCTAATTCAGTAATATGCCCCCTCTTGCTGCCACCCCTGCATACAACGGTGGTCAACTATATTTTATGTCGTGACAATTTAATTCCCCTTAGAGCAACTTGCACCCCAATCTCCCATCCCCATAACACACATTAGTCTTGGTCAAGAACAACACAGCTTTTGATGTTTTTATCACTAAAATAAACAATGCAGTTGCCACAAACAAAGGACAAAAATAAGTCGAATAAAACTCTGAAGTACTTTTACCTCTCAGTACACAATGGCATATGGAGTTTAGATCTATATACAGCTCTTTGATTGAATATGATATTAAAACACTAAATGAGGGAAAAAGGTCACATATTTTATACTAACACTTCTCTCAGGTTTTTTTTTTACTTTGACATGCATTGATTACTGTGGAATAATAAATGTTAAATTATATCAAATACTGAAAGCAAAATTAAAGCACTTATTATCACCAGACTTCATCGGGCATCGGTCCATTGATGATCATGTGACAGGCAGCCAGGTTCTTTATGGTACCATGTTCAATCAGTGTGGCCTATTTAAACAAGGTCTTGAGGTATCAGACACAATGTAGCCATAAATGCTATATAATTTTATTTTTAGTGTTTAATTAATAATTATATTTATTTTTAAAACTCAACTGGATAACTAATCTTCACCAAATGTGGTAGTATTGTATTGACTTGGTAAAACTGATCCCAAGTAACAGTAGTATTTTATACAGTATGTTCAGGAGGGAAATCATTTCGCAAGTTTTGCTCCCTTATAATGTCCCAGGACTAGTTGGCCCAGTGAAGGTTTAATCCTAAAGCCTACCTGTTTTGCAGCAGTCACATTGAGTCCCGACGAAGCACCAACAAAGAACCCATCTTCATGTAATAAACGGAATGTCTGAAAAATTAGGTAATATAATACAAAAATGTCTTAAAAATTACTAATATTAGGTATAAAAAAATAATTCTTGTGTTGCCGTTGCCGTCGCCCTCGCCCGACCAGCCATAACTTTCATGATTCTCAGACCGGCATTTTTATTTTTTATTTTGGTGAACACTTGTTTGAGTTTTCTGATATTTACATGTTTTTCTCCATAATAATAGAGTAAAAACTTCAGCAGCTTGGCAAATTGTCAAAACACAGACATATTTTTGTGTATACATGCACACTAAGCTAATCTCTTGTACTAGCTATGTGTAAACAATGATCATACACAGTAAATAATCAATAATAAAGCCATGTCGCCAACTCTTGTGTGTTTTGATTGGCACAAAGTTATTCTAATATGCAATCTGAGTTTTGATTGGCTGATTGCGATCATTATGTTTTATCATATGATTTTGCGATCATACTATTTATCATATTGATTTGGCCTTCGGTCGGCTGTACCCGGGGCAAATCAAACGATTACAAACGGACATATATAAATGAACTCCTAATTAACATACCATATTAACTGCATCAGTATCCAGTATACACAATGCATCATCTATGGGTGCACCTTTCAGATTTTCAGTGACCCGTCCTTGACCTATGCCCTCTGTGATGGATGACCCTTCTGACCTTTCTAATTTACCATGCTTTATATAGTTATACAGCACACTGCCTTGTGGGTCGGCTAGAATTGTCTTGATGTTGGGATTCTTCTCCTTTAAGAATGTTGAAACTCCTGCAAGAAAACAAATCATGAAATAATTAAGGGCACATAAGTGAAATTTAAATGAATTTACTGGACTTACTTGTTTAGAGCAAACTACGTTTCGTGTTACTCCTGTAACACTTCGTCAGGTTTTGAACCCGCTGGATTGGTCACGTGACAGACGACTCGGGATGGTTTTGATGGCTTCATCCCACGCATGTAATAGGTTCTGTTGCAGTCCTCCATTTTTGTTCAATGATGGATTATCACATGACCAATCCAGCGGGTCAAAACCTGACGAAGTGTTACAGGGGTAACATGAAACATAGTTTGCTCTAAACAAGTAAGTCCAGTAAATTGATTTAAATTTCACTTATGTTTACTACTACTGGATGACTGAGAACATTCACTCATTTAATTAAGGGTACAGTTAACCCCTGGTTTTTGGAGTTTGTTTTGAATTAAGTGTTCCTCTCTCTATTATATTTAACAAGTCATTAGAAACTGGAATAATTCCTGATCAACTAAAAATTGCCAGAGTTGTTCCTGTGCATAAAAAGGAAAGTAAAAATAATTTCACTAATTACAGGCCGATTTCAATCCTTCCAGCAATTTCAAAAATACTTGAAAGACTAGTTTTTAATAGATGTATTTCATTCTTAACTAAATATAAAATCTTATTTGAAAACCAATTTGGTTTCCGGCCTAATCATTCCACTAGTATGGCCGTACTTAAACTTGTAGACAAAATTGCTAATGCAGCAAACAATAATGAAATAACTGCAGGTGTATTCCTAGACCTCTCCAAGGCATTTGATACCCTGGATCATGATATTCTTTTGAATAAATTGGCTAATTATGGACTAAGGGGGATAGTTTTGGAGTGGTTTAGGAACTACCTAACTAATCGTAAACAATTTGTAGAATATAATAGTCACAAATCAACTTTAAGACCTATTAACACTGGAATGCCACAGGGCTCAATTCTTGGACCGCTTGGATTTATCATTTATGTTAATGACATTCCAAATTCTGTTCCAGATTTGTCTTTTATACTTTATGCAGATGATACTAGTGTAATCACTTCTCACAAGGACATTGGCGTACTTAATAATATTATGAGTGATGGCATTAGTAAACTAAGTACATGGTTCAAATCTAATAAACTTTCTCTCAATCTTAAAAAAACGAATTATATGCTCTTTGGTACTCATCAAAAAACTAGTAAAATAAATTACAATTTTAAACTTTCTCTTGATAATTCAGAAATAAACAATGTGAAGTCTTTTAAGTTCTTAGGGGTAACTATAGATCAAAATATAAGCTGGAAAAATCACATCAATGAACTTTGTAAAAAATGCTCAAGTAGCATTGGTATCTTGTACAAAGTTAAAAATTTTCTTCCAGAATCTGCACTGTTAAGCCTTTACTTCACCATGATTGTATCCCATTTTAACTATGGGATAACTTCTTGGAGTAGTGCAAACAAAACTGATAAAAATAAATTGCATATTATACAGAAAAGAGCCTTACGGGCTATTAGCCAAAGTGAATATAGGAGCCCATCTAACCCACTTTTTATCAAATATAATCAACTTAAAGTTTTGGATCTTTGTAAAATGCACATTGGTACATTCATGTATAAATACAGTCATGGCTTATTACCCGATTCATTTAATAATATCTTTAAGACTAATGCAAATAACCATAATTATGACACTAGAAATGCTAATAATTTTGAATTTCCTAAAAGTAAACTTGAATTTAGTAACAAATCAATTTCATACCAAGGAGTTAAGATCTGGAATAACATACCAAAGAAAATTAAAACTAGTGATAATATTAAATCGTTTAAATATTCTTACAAGAAATCTCTTATATCAGATTACACAACTATGGAAAAGGATTCATAGGATATATGTAAATATATTTTCATACAACTACATTGATGATCAATTGATTGATGAAGTAGCTTAATGTAACATTCCATCCTTTCTCTCTACTCTGTGGCCATCGCATTGTGGATTGTGAGGATGGCATACATACATGTAAATGATCACAATGAAATAATCATATTGAAACATTCTGTCCTTTCTTTCGACTCTGTGGCCATCGCATTGTGGAATTGAGAGGACAGGATGCTGAATTTATGATTTCTTTTAAACTATCATGTGTAATTTATCTAGATATTTGGAGTCTGGGACCTGACAGGCTTAATGCTTATTTCCCAGTCCTCCTCCATGATGTTGAATATACAGTTGATTGTACTATTTTTTAATATGTTGTTACTGTAATTTTGCATGTGGAAGAAATAAATTCTTATGTCTTATGTCTTATGTCTTATGTCTTATCTTATGTCTTCTTATGTCTTATGTCTTGCTAGTAAAAGTTCAAGTATTTCAGAAAAGTTTAAACAAGTATACACTTTCCGAATGGAAATTTGGTGTAGAATATGATTTTGATATCGGTTTGTCTCAATAAGCCATGTATTTTGAGTAAATTGGAATTCTACAAAATTTTATTTACCGATTTTTCAAACAAAAACTAAAACAAAACTAAAAAAACTATTTCAGAAACTTTGTTTCATATTGATTTGCGAAATCTACACCGTCTAGGAACACATGTGTTGTTTTTCAAATAAATGTATGATTCTAAAAATATTGAAAAACCAATCAAACAAAACAAAGTTACAATTACAATATTTTTGGGTATAATATTACTATATTATTGAATATTACTCGAGTTACAGGACCTAATTTAATTACAGGATCCAAATTTTAGGTCTTAGTTTTGAAAACATATAGTCAGGAGGAATCATCACCACAGGGTGGAAAGTTAGTACAGACTTTTGTTGTTGATTGATTTGAGATGATATATGCCTGAAGTAATATATTTTGGAGGGTGTGTAAAATTTTGCCTCTTG